>CABFVX010003844.1:0-49998 GCA_902151425.1 Timema shepardi | reverse complement strand
TAGTCGACCTCGGTGGTCTTGGGGTAAAGTGATCGCCTCTAGCATCGATGTTCGTGAGTTCAAACCCACCCGAGGTCGATGAATTTCTATACTGAGCGATAAAAAGCAATGGCACAAAATCCCTTAGAGGGGAAGTGAAGCCGTCGGTCCCATGTCGATTGTGTACATGTAAAAGAACCCTGGAAGGTTTTGTGGAAATACCTTTCCCGGCAAAATTGGTAGACTCTTTATCTATCGCTCATATAAATTCTCGTGAACTGATATAATCAGTATGTTTAGAAAGTACACTTTTAATGCCTCAAATAAATAAATAAATAAATGACAGATTTATAGAAACGTGGTAAGCTCTACATTCGTTTTTAGGAGGTGTGTTATGAGAGGTCTTTGTCCCTACCAGAAACCCACAACATAGATGGATTCTGGTAGGGGAAAAGAGCTTTAAGAACATACTTCCTACTAAAATCAGTGTGTGTCACTTTATATGGTATAAGGGTGACCTGGTGGTCTAGGGGTAAGGTGTCAGACTTCTGTGCTGGCAGCCGGGGCTCAATCCTTCGGTCCCGGCACAGATTTATCTGATTACCAAATCCTTCCTTCACCTCTGACAAGACAACTTGTGAATGTGGGGAATGCCAGGCCTACACCGTGGTTCGGATTCCACGTTAAACTGTAGGTCCTCTATTTCATCTCACAATCACCCTACCATTACACGTTAGTGTAAGTGCGTATAAACCGAACGGGTAGTAAGACGCGGTGCTAATAATAATAATAATAATAATAATAATATATGATATATATCTTTTTTAATCGCCGCGTCTTACTACCTGCTCAGCTTATACACATTTTGCCAAAGTTTAATCGGCTTCTAAACGCGGATACTTGCCCAAGGAGTAACGGGACTCAAATTCAAGTTTAAGACTTCGTTTCCACATATAAACACAACATTTTCTAATAGTTTTTTTTGCGTTTTAAGCCTTATGTCATATTATTTATATTTTCTGTAATACAATACTACTCCATTAAATTAGCCTTCTTCAGTGTTTATTTTTAATTGTATTTGTCCTCAATTCATATATATATTAATTATTTTAATATGTTTTCATGTATTTATTTTTTCTGAATGATGGTCACCATTTGACTTGATTATGTTATGTCATGAATTATTTTTAATCATATTATTTCTATCTCATATATTTTAATTGCTTGTCGAAAACGTAGCTTGAATTGTGTATCAATATTAAATATATACATCATTTTACTTGTTAATTACTTTTAATTTTTTTATTTCTTTAGCATACTATCAGTTCACCTTTCTATTTTAACTTAAGGTTTTTCGAAATCTTAACCAACATTTTGATGTAATCAGGTAGGCAGTGGAGGCTCATGTATAGGCACTGCGGAACTGCAGCACCCCCTATTTCCACTTGATATTATCGATAACATTTAATATAATGAGTTATTTTTTCTTTGACTCTTTATTTATTTTTGTAGTACAATATATATTTCTTGAGCTTAATGTCAGTACTTCAATAGCCATCCCACAGTTTATGAAAAAGATACAGAAATCTTTGTGTGGAACTGTGTGTTTCACAGTGCCAGTGACGTGGTGTTTTACTGTTGTGCACATGCGCACATTGGAGGGGAAACTGTTGCTTTCGCAGTGCCGGCTCAGGCTTGATGGTGGAAGGAAGTTTTTTTTATTCAGCGTGTGTTGTGCTGTACTATATTCTTGAATGTGATAAAGTGTAGAAGAGTGTAGAGTTAGATTATTATTTTGCTTCCAGCTATTCTATTTGAGTCTTTTTTTAAAAACAGAAATACTTAATGCGCTTATAGTACTTTCAACGGGAAAAAAATTCCTCAATTGTCATCCAGAGATCAAGGGGAAAATTATTGAGCTTTTTGCGCAAATTAAAACAAAAACGGATTTCATTTTTAAATGAATAGATCAAGCTTGAACTGCAACAATTTAAGTTAAAGTAAGTACAAATTGTTTGGTTTTATTTGTTAAGATTTTATCAAGTTCCTGAATAAATTTTCTTTTTATACATGTTTTTTTAACTTTTACACAATTTTAAAACAAAGGCTAAAAAAATTCTGAAGCAGCACCCCCACTAATTTTAGCTACGAGCCGCCACTGAAGGTAGGGATGATCAAGGGATAGGCTTAGAGGAAATACATCTGCATTTTCGTGGAAAAAGAGTGGGAAACTAACTGGGGAAAATACTCTCAGTACACCTGACCGGAATTCAAACCCCAAGGCGGGCCATTATTTTTTTGGAAAAATCATCTCACTCCCCGTAGGCCCTACACTTGACAATCAAACTCCCTCCAACACCGGGTAAACAATAGCTAGACTGACGTCTTTATTTTGGCGTCGACTCTTAAATGATTGTTTCCTGAATACAACAAAATGTTCACTCCATGTGTAGAAAATTGCATAAGGGAGTTCTACAGCAAACCCGTTATTTGTTTTTAGAACAAAATTTGAGGCTGCAAATTCTACTTTCGCTTTATTAAGTCGCAAAAGTTGAGGTGTTACTTTCATTTTATTATGTCGCAAAAGTTGAGGATACAAATGTTACTTTCATTTTAATAAGTTACAAAAGTTGAGAATACAAATGTTACTTTCATTTTAATAAGTTACAAAAGTTGAGAATACAAATGTTACTTTCATTTTAATAAGTTACAAAGTTAAGATTACAAATGGTACGTTCATAAGTAAAGAAAGTTGAGGCTACTAAAAATCAAATTCTTCTGCGATATTTTTTATCTGAAGGCTGATGCGAATTTAGTCGTTTGGCCCTAAAAGTAATACATGTGGGGGGGGGGGGGGGGGTCCCCACCACAGACCACAAGCTATCCTCAGTCTCGGAGGGGGTTATCAGATCTTAGGGTCTGGTACAACTTCTTTCGACGTCGCGCCCTCGCCTTGGATTTAACCGACGCCGCTGGGGACGGCGCCTCTTCTTCGCCTTGTCCGGACTGCGCCTGGTCGGACCTCTCAAGCGCAGCTCTGGAAATAAGGGGGAGGGGGGGGAGCAGGTTAGTTGCTTGTTTTACACGCTCTGCGCCTTATTAGACGTCAGTACTACCCCCATATTTATAAAGGATGGATCCAGGGCCTGTTGTCGAGGGGGGCAAAGGAGATTACCTTTCAACAAGGCTCCGTCAAGTATAAATTTAATAATCTTAATTAATCAAGATTTTAATAATAACAATAATAATATTGCTTGTACATAAAATTAATTTTAATTAACAATAATTTTAATAACAAAGATGACTTGTAAGAAAAAACACAATTTTGACTAACAAATATATAATTTTAATACAAAAAAGTCAATGTCATAAGAAAAGCAATAAATATGTAATGTACTGTACATGACCCTAAAATGTTTTAGCAGAGATTAATAAAAAAATTATTTTAATACAAATAATTGGATATTTTACTAAACTTACTGGAGAGTTTTAGTTTCAAGCCACTATATCTTCTACACATTAGAGCTAAGTTGAAAGAGTTATTGGGGAGGTGTTAGGTCATGTAGGATATAGTGTAAGGGAGGTGTTAACCCGCGGGCCCCCATCCGATAAATGTGATCATAATTTCATTTTTACTTTGTACTAGTGGAAGTAACTGACGCTGTCAGGGGTAACAACGCAATGAATTACGTGTTTACCCCGGACAACGCTTTTCTTTGCTTTAAAAAAAACTCATTTTAGTGTTTTCGACCCAGTATCTGATATTTTTTTTTTTTAAATCAAGATCAAAATGTATAGTTCTAGGTTCAATGTTCACCTGTCTCCTCCTTTCCTCCTACCACCTCTCTCTCTCCACACTGGCTGGGTCAGTTTGGAACATGGGCCTCTCCACCTCCTCCTTTCCTCCTACCACCTCTCTCCCTCCACACTGGCTGAGTCTGTTTGGAACATGGGCCTCTCCCCCTCCTCCTTTCCTCGTACCACCTCTCTCCCTCCACACTGGCTGAGTCTGTTTGGAACATGGGCCTCTCCCCCTCCTCCTTTCCTCATACCACCTCTCCCTCCACATTGGCTGGGTCTGTTTGGAACATGGGCCTCTCCACCTCCTCCTTTCCTCCTACCACCTTTCTCCCTCCACACTGGCTGGGTCTGTTTGGAACATGGGCCTCTCCACCTCCTCCTTTCCTCCTACCACCTCTCCCTCCACACTCCTCCTTACTCCCTTGGTCTTTCTCTCAGCCTCTTACTTCCCGGCCCCCATCCCCACCTAATTATCCAAAATCCTCCTGGACATCCACAAGTACAATTTAAGTATCTAATAATATTTGTTTGTGGTTATGGTTTTGTTGCATTCCGAACATTATTTAGTATCTTTACCCTTTACATTATCCATCCAACTCTATTCCTTGCCTGATCCATCCATCCTTATTCCTTACCTTATCAGTCCATCTATATTCCTTGACTTATTCATCCCTCTTTATCCTTACTTTATCCATCCATCTTTACTCCTTAACTTATCAGTCCCCCTCTATTTCTTGTCTTATCCCTCCATCTCTACCCGTTACCTTATCCGATCGTGTTTGCGCCGTACTTTATGTTAAAATCCCTGCCCGTACCTTTTATCCACGCTCGATGGTACTTCTATCTTCATCCTAGAGGTATCCCACAACTTCTGGTCGGAGTGGGTAACACTCTCCCTCCGTGAAGAGTCCGGTGAATCCTTGGAGATCGGCTCTATATTGGGAGTGTATGCCCAATGGTTGGTCTGGACCTGGCGGGTTATGTATTATATTATATATGAGGGGGGGAGAGACATTTTGAGAGCAGCTATTGTTGGAGTAACTGCTACGAGGTACGTGCTACAGCACAGTAATCTTTGGGGCAGGTACTTTAAACCTTCCGGGGTTTGTCAACACAGAACAACAATGCCAAGGGAGAGGATATACTGACATAAAGTTGGGATCACGATCAGAAAATTAAGAAATAAGACGTGAGCCTAAGTTTGTATTCGACCAGCGTCACGAGGATATGCCATTATTAAGGAATAGGACGTGAGCCTAAATGTATTTGTATTCGGCCAGCGTCGCGAGGATATGCCATTATTAAGGAATAGGACGTGAGCCTAAATTTATTTGTATTCGGCCAGCGTCGCGAGGATATGCCATTATTAAGGAATAGTGACGTGAGCCTAAATTTATTTGTATTCGGCCGGCGTCACGAGGATATGCCATTATTAAGGAATAGGACGTGAGCCTAAATTTATTTTTATTCGGCCAGCGTCACGAGGATATGCCATTATTAAGGAATAAGACGTGAGCCTAAATTTATTTGTATTCGACCAGCGTCACGAGGATATGCCATTATTAAGGAATAAGACGTGAGCCTAAATTTATTTGTATTCGGCCAGCGTCACGAGGATATGCCATTATTAAGGACACCTACGATTCATAAACCTTTTATTCACAAAACATGTGAGAAATATAATTTTAAAAGACCATTGTTTTCAAGATCAAAATAAATACTCTTACATTTTTTTAAGTTGACTAAATAAAACGAATAAGGTAATTATATGAGAAATTCTAAGTTTTCAGATAAATTCTAGTATTTATAAACTATATATGTGCTTATTGTGCAAAGGTTAATGTAGCATCCATTTTGATTTTTAAAATAATTTAAACCTTAGATTGCAGTAGCTAGAACATCTCTGCAAATATGACCATCGATTATTAGGTACATAAATTATCGATTAATTGATCTATATAAAGACGATTGGATCACAAGTTTTGATTATCATTTACATCACATCAGTAAAGCCTAAACTTAAATAAATGTATCTAACAACCTTTAAGTGAGTACACATTTTACACATTCATAATAGTAAATAAATGTATTGGGGTATTTGCTATTTTTTTTCAAATGCTGCAAAAATTTGTATGTGAGAATTTATAAACTAAATTGAAATGATATTTTAAGACGAAATTTCGAAGATTTACCTGCCATAATGTAGGGTCTTTATCCATTATATAACTTCTAGTTTATATACTCGTATAACTGAGAGAGAAAGAGGGAGAAAAATCTAGTGTCACTCTTGATAAGTGAATGAAAGTTTTGACATTGAAACGAAAACTTCAAGATTCAAAATTGTGTACTCCATTGTGTCAATCTTTTTTTGGCCGTTTCATTTATCTACCAGCAAATTGACATGTACTCAATACGACCTTTGTGTCCTGGTGTTCTGACTAAGATCATTTACAATCTTACTGGCCAAGCGAAATGTGGTTCGGTTTTAGTTCGATCGTTTGATCCTTCGTTTGTATTTTCCGCGATTAGTGTCAAATGAGTGCAACAATTTGAATTAAATTGGGGAGGGATATTCATTATTTAGCTAGATATCAAATGAGGTATGTAAATGGTTTTTCAATCTGGCTATACTTTTCAAAATGGCCGGCCGCTCAAAAAGTGTTTCGTATAGTAAGTAGTTCATCCCAACTGATTTGAATTTAAGATTCTAAACAATCAATCACCTAGGGTGTTTTATTTTTTGTGTTTGATTCTTTACATTTATTTCAAGCCCGATGTATTAACCCGTGTGAACCAAAGTTATTATGTGCCGCTTAGGTTGGCACCAGGCTAGTATTTCAGTTCGATCTGTGGTGACGTCACCTCCAGAAGGCGCTGGCGTAGGGTTGCGCAGCGCGTTGATTGGAGGGTCGGCGGTTTGATCTCGGTCACTAGAACTAAGAGTTGACTTGGCGCTTGAAGTAAGAGGTCACTTAAAGTAGGAGTTGACTTGTAGCAAGACTGGTTAACGGGCGTGTGTGTCGTTGAGTCCAGAGAGTGAATCGTAAGCCTCGTGGAAGAGACCTGATGTTGGCCGTCCGGAGCGGATAACGAAGGGTTGATTTGTACAACACGACAATAATAAAGTTCAGGAAAGCACGATAGCATTGAATGCGTCCTTTTTTTTTTTATCCCTGCACTTGACTATAGCAGCCCCATGGCTTCTTTGGTGCTTACTGACAGCTCACAGCTGACAGCTAAATGCTTTGAAAAGTTACCAGACCAAATTATGTATCCCTACGCCGAACCATATGATCTGCAAAAACATGTGTTAAGCAACTATCACTTCTGACGGTCAAAATTTAAGTATATACCTAAATGCTGACTGTTAGAAGTCAGCTGTGAGCTGTCAGTCAGCACCAAAGAAGCTATGGGGCTACTGTAAGTGGAAATACGCCGCCCAGCAGTAGTGATTCGCGAGGGCCAGATTAACTGTACCTAGGACCTGGCGGTCTAAGGAGTTGGCCACAATTATCTATGAATATAATGTATTATTGAATATAATGTCATTACTCCCCATACCCGTGGGCCGTACATGTCAGTATGGCTTAGTGGAAAGGGTAGGCAGTGGCGCGCGTGAATATCTCGTAACTAAACACATTAATCCGTGAAAAAAAATTGGTGTTTGAGAAATAAATCTTATATCAAAATAAAATTCAGTTCATGATGATCATTTCGTACACTTATAGTACCCATCTATCTCAATTAGTAAAAAAAAAAACAGAGTGAAAATATGTCTGCAGAAAAACCTCATTATAGTTATTTAATTAGAAACCCATTTTTTCAAAGCAAACCAATTGGAATATGGGAATTTTAATAATATCTTCATGTCTTTTAAGGTTTTATAACAAATTCAGAAAAAAATTATTGTGATTGTCCAAGTAGTTTACGAGAAAGGGTGGGCTATGTTTTAGGATTTTCGAGTATTTGATCAAGGTAAACATGATGCCCCCCAGATTTATCCTGCAAGAACTTACAAAGATGTGGTCGTCTTGTGCGCTCGTGTAGTGAATTCAAATACCGTCTGCACCTTGTACGGAACCTATACTGTGATTTGAACTGCTTTAGGATCCGCGTGGTGGGTAGGCTGGAGAGCATGGTTGCCACATAGCGGGAGTTTGCGCGTTACTACTATTCAAGCATACTCAGTGACTGTCAAGAAATCTGGCAAGCTGTATAGGTTGCTATGACAACTACTCTTCCCGGATTGGCTGGCAAGGCCGTAGTCGCGGGGAGGGGGAGGAGGGTTCAAATACATACACACGAAATTTTATGAACAACATATATATGGCTTTATTTATGTTTCATACTATATCAAAATTAAGGTACGAGTACAAATTAGGAGGCTGAGTTACCATAAAAAGCACTTCAGATAGTTTCTAGAGGTGTTTAATATTTAGAATTTGTCCTAGCCTCCGGGAGTTAGGGGGTTATGTTGCCATAAAAACACTTCAGATTGTTTCTAGAGGTGTTTAATATATTTTTTGAGTTCTTAGCCTCCAGCAATTATGGAGTTATATTGCCATAAAAAAAACACTTCAGATCGCTTCTAGAACTGTTTATATTTAGATTTTTTTATATCCTCCGGCATTTGGGGGATGTGCCCACCAATAGCCCCCCGCCCCCCTGAAATTATTAACTGACTACGGCCTTGTTGGTCGGGCATGTGACTAATTTCCACTCCCCACTCCAGCTGTGCTTACCTCAATACTAAAGCAGTTTAAAACGCAGTATAACTTAGACTTTCAAGATGATTTGGGGTGTTCTCCTCCGTACAAGACTGGGACTCAAGCTGTATGATATTCTCCCCACAAGATGTTGTAGCTCGGTATGTAGAGCATTTTAAAGTAGACCCTTAACAACTGGCGTCCTTCCTGGCCCCTGTCTCCTGAAAAGGTCTAAAAACACGCTGTCATATACCAAACAGTAGATATGTTTTCCCCTAATCTACTGGTTTGGCCAATACTTTGTTATGCAAATCGGCAAAACAATCTCTGTTTTTGAAAACATGACCTGGTACGCGTGCGTAGTTACTGATTCAGAACAATTGGCGGTATGAGCTCTCAGAATTACGTCATTCTTGCATGTTATGGATTACCTAAGGCTGCAAACTACAACAATAATGTTAATTAATTTTGTTTTCTGTCTAACCTGATCACCAAGGGAAAATATCGGCTTCAAATCCAAGGAGAAATTATGTGAAATATTTCAACTTGGAATCCAAAGAGAAATGTATCCTAAGAAACTCTATACTAATTAAAAAAAAACTTGGAAGGAGCGAGGGCTAATGTTCACATAACTAACTAACCTTGATTTTCCTACGAATGGAGTTTTTATCACCTTTAAAAAAAAAATTACAAACATACGTTTTGCAGCCAACCTTAAATTATAAAATGTTTAAAAATATGCGTTTTCATCTAATTATGTTGGTATTTATTTACCGGTAGGCTTTTTTTTGCAAACACATTACAACACAGTAAATAACTAACTTTCTTTTTGTGAGGTCGGATTATGGGGAACGTATCAGATAATTGTTAGACAGTGAGTTATCAAAATTGAGAATAGAATCAAATGAGGTTATAATTTAAGATTCGTAATCACAAGGTGAGTAATTGTGACATATTTTTAAAAAAAACTTTATGGTGTGAGCTCCCAAGCAAGCTATACCGACCAAGATGTCGCCGCCGTTAGCGATAATAGTGCCAACATTTGAGGATATAGGGTGCCATGTAGTCAACACGATCAACCCTACTGCCGTTAGTCTCAGTTTACTATACCGGATCCACTACTTAGGCCTATTCATCCAGGTACAGTAGCCCCATGGCTTCTTTGGTGCTGACTGAAAGCTTTGAAAAGTTACCAGACCAAATTATGTATCCCTACGCCAAACCATGTGATCTGCAAAAAACATGTGTTTAGCAGCTGTCACTTCTGACAGTAAAAATTTATGTATATACCTAAATGTTGACTGTCAGAAGCCAGATGTGAGCTGTCAGTCAGCACCAAAGAAGTCATAGGGCTACTGTAGTTCCTCATTTGTCCTCGTAAGGCTGAATTTGACCCTATTCCAGACCCATTGCTTCACGGAAAGGTTATGGAAGCGGCGGGAATCGAACCCGGGACATCTGTATCTAGGAACTTTAACCAATGAACCACAAAGACGTTTATTGTGGGATAATTATTCTTGATTTCATATTGAGCTCTTCTCTCTCTCTCAACTGTTGTACGCGAGCAAGACACAGTCAGTCAGTCAGTCTCCGTTCGGGGCCCACCTGCCAGAACTTCTTACGGTGGGACCAGTACCAATTGTTGGCCACCTCCCGGGAGAAGTTGTGTGGGGCCTTGCAATGGAGCCAAGGCTCGTCCTCGGTGATGAACTCCACGTGTTGCTGCTCTAAGCGGTGTATTTCCCCGATCCGCAAGAAGATGTTCTGGAACAAGCTCGTCAGGAAGGAGGTCCACACCTGGCGCGTGTGTTGATACCTCGATTGGGGCACCTCGCCGCACAGGTAGTTAGTCAACACGTCCCGGAACAGCTGTAGGGGTACACTCACGCCGTTAGACGAACCTAGGTGGGCGCAAAGCTTCCAAGGGCGAGTTCAAACAAAAAGTAACTTTCTTACAGTGTAAAAAAGACAACTATTTAAATTAAATAAGCTAATGAATATTATTTCTGAGTAAATAAACGGCAAAAATAAAAAAATCATTCTAATACCAAGAATTAAAAAAAGATTGGTCAAAAAAATATTATCACTTTTATAGTTTTATGACGTTCGGGGTCGCTTTGATATTTGATTAAAAGCTTTCGAAAATATTAGGATAAAAGGATGCGAAGAAGGTATAAATAATATTTTGGCCCTCATTTATTAAGGGAAGGAGAGGGAGGGTTTTCACTCATTTTATTATTTATTCTTTCTCTCCGGTATTTGGAATCCTATTATTATTATTATTATTATTATTAGTAGTAGTAGTAGTAGTAGTAGTAGCACCGCGTCTTACTACCCGTTAGTATTATACGCACTTACGCAAATGTGTAGTGGTAGGGTGATTGTGAGATGAAATGGAGGACCTACAGTTTAACGTGGAATCCGAACCACGGTGGAGACCTGGCATTCCTCACATTCACAAGATGTCTGGTCAGAGGTGAAGGAAGGGTTTGGTAATCAGATAAATCTGTGCCGGGACCGAGGATTGAACCCCGGACCCCCCAACAGAGAAGTCCGACACCTTATCCCTAGACCACCAGGTCACCCAAAAATAAGAAAAAAGTATTGTTGTTTTATAAAATTAATCATATATATATATATATATATATACTATACAATTGTAGAGTATTTAAATTAAATTCGTTTTATCCTCACCAATGATACAATTTTTCTTTAACATGACTTTTGCGTACAAACCAAATGGGTAGCAAAATGTGGTGACACAAAAAAAAACTATCCTTTTTTTTGTCACATTTAAAAAAAAGATTTAATGAATAAAATATATTAATATAATTATGTTGGAGAAATTAGCTCATAACAAAATTTTCTAATTTTAATATACACATACACAATTTAGTGATTGCGTATCTAATAATTATTTTGATATTTTTAAGCACAATTTTTAGAAACGAGAATTCTAAATCAATTTATGTCAATCTTGTGTCGTCCCAACACGCTGTCAAAGATATAGTGTACAGTATCCCCATGACTTCTTTGGTGCTGACTTACAGCTCACAGCTGACAGCTGACAGTCAACATTTAGGTATATACCTAAATTTTGACCGTCAGAAGTGACAGCTGCTAAACACATGTTTTTGCAGATCATATGGTTCGGCGTAGGGATACATAATTTGGTCTGGTAACTTTTCAAAGCTATCAATCAGCACCAAAGAAGCCATGGGGTTACTGTACGTACAGTACGTGGTTAGTGACGTGTAAAAATAACGCTTTTAAGCCTGTCAATCAAAAAGGATAACGATACAAGCAAGGGCTTTATTGAATTATTTACGAAGGTATATAAAATTGGATGAGGTAAATTATTAAAGTTGAATCAACAATTTTGAAGATATCCTAGTTTCATAATTCTAGCTTGTGATGTCTACAATTGTGAGCCTTTAATTTGTTTGGAATTAAAGGATAAGGTATGTCCTTTTTTCGTTAATCTGTTTCTATGTAAAATACTGCTAGCAAGTTTCTCTACATACTTTGTCCAAGGATGAGATTGCAATTTTGAACATTCCCATTTCTATTTTATATTTTTAATTCGGGTTTAATCTTGATTAATAATAAATATTGTTTTAACTAGTTTGTTTTTATTTTAACATATTTAATTAAGCCCTTCAGGTAATTTAAAAGTAAATACATTTCATTTTATTTTACTAAGTTTGTTTACTGGGTGAATTGGGACAGTTAAAAAAGGGAAGTCATAGCGTCTATCGCTGTATATTTTCAACGCTTCGGTATTACTGATGTCAAGGCCGTACCCGGAGGGGGGAACTTATTTTCCTTAGAAAACTGTTGTAGCTTATTGTGATGTCTCTAAGCTAATCGCCAAAGAAGATAACATATCTTACTGACCAATTTATATCAAATAAAAATGTTTATCCAAAAAAATATTGTAAAATTAGGTAGACCTAATTTATTTTTCGTGTCTTAAGGAAAAGGATGTGGTAATTTAAATAAATTTGATCAAAGATAAAAAGTTAAATGTGTTTATTTATTATTTTGAGAAAAAGAACCACGCATAGTGCCCAAACATAATGTCATGCAAGCATGATTTGAACTTAGTACTGTTATAAAATTTAGTATAGCTATATTTTGCTTTATATTAATATTATAAAACTCTACATTCAACAAGTATTTATTTGAAATTTAAAATTTTTTTAACGGCATAATGAATTGTCATGTTTTACTCACATTTTGTACTCCCCCATAAGACGTGCTTGGTTATGACCTTTTATTAATAAACTTCCAAACTATAGCAATTATTGATTATTTCAACCTATCAGAAACTAAGACTAATTTCCATTAGCTTGAATTGTGTTGATATCTTGTGTCTATCTAATATTATTTATTTGGTTGTATTGACATAAATAACATGATTAATTTTAAGTAGCCTATAATAATTTAACAACAATCGCTTTAGAATGACTTGTTAAAAGTTTAACTATTTTTAACTAGAGCTATGTTGCCGAATTTTATGTTTGTCTAGACTTTTCATGTCATTTTGTTTCAACCGTGAAACTTTTAACCAACAACAAACTTAGCGTGTGACATGTGCATCGCATTTGTCTTGAAGTCCCTCTAACACTTCCTAACCACAGTTAAAACAATAGGCAAGGTTTAGGATAATGTAAGTTATAGTTTGTAAATGCTTGCTACTGCTCTTTTGACTCATGACATCACGACCACAAATATATGTGTTCCCTCTAAGGACTAGGAACGAGCAGTCTAGAAATAATAAGTATATTTGTTGAGTGCTTACCCGCCATATTATAACCTACGTGAGTGCTCCTATTAGGAATTCCTCACCGCGTGAGTCACGTGTATATTATTCTCTCCCCTATCTCCTTAGATATAGTGTTCGCCCGCCATATTGTAACCTACGCCAGCGCCCCTACCAGGAAGTCTTGCAGCGTGAGGTCTATCCGTGAGTGGACGAGCGCAACGTGCTCTATGTGGCCGCGCAGCTCGATGGGTGTGCGGTTGGCGACGCAATGCAGCATTTTTCCCAGGCACGTCAGAATGGCTTTGAAGTGATCCCGACAGACCGAGTCAATGTCCACCCTGCTGGAGGGCGTGTGCGTCAACGCCCTGAAGAACCTCAGATACCCGGGGTGCTCCTGAAAGAACCTGTGTGGGGGAGGGGATTGTGCGCAGAGTTTCTCACGGGCTTTGTACATCATCCCATTAACGCTATCGGGAAATAACTCCCGACGTTACCTGCGAAAGATAATCCTACTGTGCATGTCAAGCTCCAAATCGATGACGACCCACATGCTCCTGAGTATGTTTAACTGCTCGGGGTCGAGTCCTGTCATTTTATCTCGCTGCACCTCTTGGTTGAACATTTTCGTCAAACGAGTTCCCATCGCCAAAGTTCTGAAATCCCAATAAAATTAAAGGCAAAAATAAAACTTTTCAAAAACTAAAATTATCAATGGGTTATTTGTCTTTCTTAAATAGATTTATTACAACATAGATTGCATGTGCCTAGCCGTCGCCTACAATGAACTAGACAACTATTTTTTCTCCTAGTGACGTCAGTTCAGGCAATATACATGTTACTGTAAGACTGCGCATGCCAGGTCATTGTCTCTGCAACAAACAGAACAAACGTTTATCTTTGCTAATGACGTACTTTCATGCGAGAGTTTTCACTTTTGAATTGTTTACGTCCTCTTTGTTATGTTTGTGTTTTATTATTTTATTTATTTGTATATAAAGAACACAATACACATTTGATTATTAACAAAAGCCAACCCTTCTCCTTCTCTGCACTCATATATATATCACTCACAATATTTCATAACTGCTCTAGTCATGTGACTCAACTATGCTAGTCAAATATATCATTTATATGTTTAACATTTTATAATATACAATAAACACTCTTGGTAGTGTTATCAAGCAATCGGTCCTGACCATGTGACCAAGCTGAGGGGTGAAAACGACTTTTGAGATGTGTTTCGTAAACAAAGATGGCAATTGAGGTTGATTTTAATTTTGATTATACAATAGCTGGTATGCTCATTTGTGTATTTCTAAACGGCGAAAAATGCCCTATTTAATTGTATTTTTAGCTAAAGAGACAAACAGTACTTTAAAACAATTATTTAAGCTTGGTTTCATGCTTAGAAAATTAATAGTTAAGATATTGTCAAGTGCGATGCACATGTTTCGCTTGTTTTAGGATGTTTCGATACTTTAAAGTTTAAACTTAACATAATGGTATTATATTCAATAACTATGTTAGTATCATAGTCTTATAGCGGTGAATAATTATATCAATTATAAGAGCGTCATTATATTTTAAAATGAAAACTAAAACACTACAGTAATTAATATTATTCACGTTTATGCCTCTAAGATATTACGTCAAATAATAAATACTTTTCTTTATCAGTAGACAAACAGTTTCCATAGAAGCAGCTCGTTGCATCCTATTTAAGTATTATTACGCATTTAAACAATTACATAATATTGTATTGAAATTACAGTCTAGTAAATAGGCCTACACATTTTAATGAGTGTTTTAAAAAAAACTAATAGTTTTCGCAAATCAGCTTATTAACAACGTTTTCGCCCTAGAATTCTTCATGGTATTTTAAATTATTAATAATTTTTTTTAAAAAGGTAATGTAGTGTGTGACGTTACACTCTACGTATCACCCGCGCTGTTGCACTGAAAGCCTGCCGTGTGTGGCGCTAGAGGGCAGGTCACGTGGTCTTCCTCTCAGAATACTGCAACAAATACTTTGAGAGTTTTCTAAAATAATGCGGAATTCAGAGGCAGCTGTCTACACCGTAGACCTCTCAACAAAATGGGTTATCTGAAAGGATGAATAGAACTCTACTTGATAAAGCCCGATGTCTCATGTCGGAGTCAAACGTCCCCCCCATCATTTTGGGCTGAGGAAATTCACACAGAAAACTACCTGCGTAATAGGTCTCCCTCAAGGACCCTTAAAGGTGAAACTCCTTTTCGGAAATGGGTAGGAAGAGTTCCATTGGTTCGACATCTTCATGTATTTGGCAACAAAACCTTCGTTTTGGACCCAAAAAAACTGGCAAAGGAAAGTTTACTTCCAGTGAAGATGAGGGAATTTTTGTCGGATACTCTGAAATTTCGAAAGCTTATATAATATGGATGCCCAACGAAAGGAAAATCAAAATCACAAGATATGTCAGAGTTTTGAACAAAAAATTCTATGACTCAAAGGAAAGAAGAGGAGATAACATTATAGTAATAGATGATCAACATAATGAGGACAATAAAGCAGTTATTAATGAAGAAAATGTTGATGAAATAACGCTTCCAGCTCCATCTGATCCAGTTCAGGACCTTGTAGAGCTCTCAGACCAAGAATAGCAAGATCCAGTTGAAGACCAAGTACATTCAAGGCCAAAACGCAACAGGAAACTTCCAATTTGGATCTCAGATTATGATGTGTCAGTCTATTGTGATGTTAAAGATGCATTAGGAGGTGATGCAGAAGCAAGGCAAAAAGCTATGAAAAAAGAAATAAAATCTCACTTAAAAAATGAAACTTGGGAAATTGTAGATCGAGAAGAAGGTGACAATGTGATAGGTAGTAGAATGGTATTAAAAAATAAATATAAAGCCAATGGGGAGCTAGAGAGAAGGAAAGCTCGTCTTGTTGCAAAAGGTTTCGCTCAGCGCCCGGGAATTGACGTTGTTGAAACCTATGCTCCTGTCACAAAACTGAGCTCAATTAAGAGTTCTTCTTGGAATGGCACTTAATCAATACATGAAAGTCACTCAAATGGATGTTTCGACTGCCTTCCTCAATGGTGAACTTGAAGAAAGAATCTTAATGCAAAAAACAAACATGTTGGAAACATTTTTGTTTTACATAGTGATGGAAGGAAGCCACAACAAAGATCACTCTACATTTCTCAAAGCTAAGAAGATGCAAGAAAAGCTTCGAAAATCTGATAATGACAAAGTATGCCTACTTAAAAGAGTTGTTTATGGCTTAAAACAAGCTGGTAGGCAATGGTTTAAAAGGTTGGACTTCAAACTAAAGAAATTGGGTTTCGTTCCCTCACAAGCTGACCCTTGTATATACACATCTACTACTAAAGGGGGAGAGGGGGGGAACAAACGTTAATAGCCATATATGTAGATGACATAGTGGCATCAAGAAATCAGCAACAGCTGAATTATTTAAAGCAAGAGCTAACTAAATCCTTTGATATTCGAGACCTTTGAGAACTACATTATTGTTTAGGAATCGAGTTCTGCCACAAGAATGGTATGATTTCAGCATCGCAAACTCGATACATTGAAGAACTTCTCAAAGAATACAGCATGAGTGACTGTAAACCTGTTGCAACTCCAATGGTACCTGGAATTAAGTTACAAAAGAATCCTGGAAATACCGAAAAATATCCCTATCAAAACTTGATTGGTTCACTTATGTATCTGTCTGTGGCTACTAGGCCAGACATAACACACACAGTCAGCTTCTTAAGTTAATACAACACCTGTTTTGGGAAAGAGCATTGGCTGGCTGCTAAAAGAGTCTTGCGCTACTTAAAGGGAACCAAAAATCTCGCACTGGTTTCCAAGAAAACTAATAAACCACTTATTGGGAAGGCTAGATGCTGATTGGGCAACTGGAGAAGATAGAAAATCTTATTCAGGATACTGTTTCAAGTTTGCAGCGACTTCCATCAGCTGGGAATCAAGAAAATAGAGAACTGTGTCTCTGTCTACAGCGGAAACAGAATATATGTCATTGACAGAGGCAGCAAGAGAAGAAATACACTTAAAAAACAGTTACTACACGACATGGGTGTGCCTCACCAGTCAATTGAAATACTTTATGACAATTTGTCTGCACAACATTTGATTAAAAATAACATCGTAAGCTCAAATCAAAACATATCAGCATTAGAGAACACTTTATTAGAGAAAAGGTACAAGCCGGAGACATCATCATCAACTACAAGCCAATGGAGACTTTGGAAGCTGATGTTCTCACCAAGGCATTGGCCTCTCCCAGGCATAGTTAACGATTCATGATTGTGGTTCCTCTTCCCTAAAAGATTTTTCCTAAAAGTAAAATGTTTTTTTCCGTATACCATTTGGACAATAGAATGGTTAGTGCTGCTCTTAATCCTAACAGTACCGTTGGTAACATATCTGTCAATTTAATATTATTACGAGCCTTGACTGCATTTTTTAACTGTCTTATGACGTCGTTCGATTTTACCATTCGCCCAAGAATAGTATGGAGTCTTATTATGGAGCCCGACACCAAAAACAGAGGCTAGGCTGATAAACAGAATGGTCCAGGGGTAAGGTGTCAGACTTCTATGCTGGCGGCCGGGGTTCAATCCTTGGTCCCGGCAAAGATTTATCTGATTACCAAACCCTTCCTTCACCTCTGACAAGACATCTTGTGAATGTGGGGAATGCCAGGCCTCCACCATGGTTCGGATTCCACGTTAAACTGTAGGTCCTTCATTTCATCTCACAATCACCCTACCATTACACATTAGCGTAAGTGTGTATAACCCGAACGGGTAGTAAGACGCAGTGCTAATAATAATAATAATAATAATGATAAACAGAACAGACTTTTATTAGCTGTACTGGAGCTCCAAACCTTATAATACAGTTCTCATAAAAAAATCACTACAGTATCAGCAGTGATATCTCTAGTCTCTAGTTTTGGGGGGGAAAGGAAGTTGTTACGAATAATGTTTAGTTTTTAAGGCTTTATAATAACAGCAATAAGCAAAAATAAATTTTATTACACAAGAGAGAAAAATCATTACAATTATTAAAATACAATTACCACTCATTAATATAAAATGTTTAACAAAGCCATTTACAATAAAATGCATTATTAAGATATTATGAAAGCAGTCCCCTACTTTCAAACATGTGTTTACTTTGTTGTCTATAAAAGGTGTTCTAATCCTATAGAGCTGAAATATATTTAATTTTTTAAATACACAATTTTCATTGAAAAAATATATTTTTTTAAATGTTTTTGCCCTAAAGGCTATAAGGTATATAAAGTAGGTATATGATTATTTTTAACATTATCAAAAATTCATTTTCAATTCATTTTGATAGAAAATATTAAGGACAAAATGCAAAATAAATTTTCAAATAATTACATAAACAGTGAACTACAGACAAAACCAACAATGCTGTCAACACTGAACTAGAGACAAAGCCAACAATGCTGTCAACACTGAACTACAGACAAAACCAACAATGCTGTCAACACTGAACTACAGACAAAGCCAACAATGCTGTCAACACTGAACTACAGACAAAACCAACAATGCTGTCAACACTGAACTACAGACAAAGCCAACAATGCTGTCAACACTGAACTACAGACAAAACCAACAATGCTGTCAACACTGAACTACAGACAAAGCCAACAATGCTGTCAACACTGAACTGCTGACTGGCAGACGGTGCCACCATTTAATAGGTAGAAATATTTATTTGTTAACATGTACAAAAGTATTGGTTGAACGAAAGTCGAGGACTGCCTGTACCTAATTGGTTTAGTCACTCATGGCTTGTAAATAATCATTTAAAGTACATACAAACTGTACACAAAATTTATCAAGAAAGGCCTTTAACAATATTAAAATAATTAGTGAATATAATACTATTTGCTATAAATAGAAGAAGATAAAGAAAAGAGGCTTAGGAAAATATAAAAGGGACAAACAAAATATGGCTCTTACAATTAAAATAAGAACACAGTTCACACTTTACATTGCTGCCACTGGACAAAGAGGTGATGGTTGCCTCTTTAAGAAAAATTGATTGTTACCGCCCAATCCCCCGACCTAGGTTTCATTCTATCAGAACTCATCGGGAAGGAGTATGAAGCACACAACACAACTTCCTAAGAGGAGGAAACCAAAAAATTCAAAAGGAAGAAAAAGGAAGTTGGTAAAGAATTATGGGTCACTTAGATAGGAACAAATTACACAAAGGACAAACACAGGAAATTGAATATATTATTATTTTAATTAATAACATACGGCTATTTACAAAAGTATCCCCCACCCTTATTTGGTAAATTGTGGTATTTGGCTTTAAAAATTTTTACTCCAAGGGTGGATGGTCTATGTGTTTACAAAATATTTTATTAAAATATGTTGGTCTCTCGTGGACACGTTTTTAAATTTAAAATATTGTATCTGATTTTATTGTGGAACGCCTTTTTAAGATTTTTCAAAATTTGCAACTTTCCAAACAGTTAAAATATATCACTAACATATTCTAAAGAAGGAGTGTGTTTGTACCTATAAAAAAAAGTTTGATCAAAATCGGTTAAAATGTGTTTAGTATTTTCCCACTAAAAATAATTGGCCAACTTGGAAAACCTTTTCTCCTGCATTTCAGAATAACTTTGCCAAGCTTAGACAATATTTCTAAAAATAAATTTTAGAGTCTTTGCTTGATATTCAATTTGAAAAAGATATTTTGATTATAAAATAATTATTTGAGTCAGATTTGATTCGAGTTAGAGGTCAAAAGCAAATATTTGTAATTTAAAATCTTATGTTTACACGTTAGTAGAGCCCTGTAAAGATGGTTTTATTTTTAGTTAAAATTAGGTTTTTAAATCTCACTTTTCGGTGTTATTTCATGTAGTTTCAAAATTACATATTATCTGAGGTGTATAAATATCATTTACATATTGAGACAATGTGTACAAAATTAAAATATATTATTAAAATCTTATATATTTGCTATAAAATTCTTTGTCAAGTTTATCTGCATATTTCACAATTTTGTAGCCTAAAGTTTGTTTATACTACAACAAAATACTAATCAAATTACATCATGGTCAAAATTTCTGCATAATTTCTTCTTAATTTTGTGGTTTTTTTGTTTTTTTTTATTGTAAAAGCGGTGTTATTTTGTTTTATAGAAGAATTTTGCGTAATAAAATGATTTTGTTTTATTTCTCTTTTCAAAAACATTGTAAATCATATCCAAAAAACTATTAAAAGAAATAGTACTCGATTCCATCTTTGTACGGCACTTTTCGCTTTATAGTGTTCCGCCATTTTTATGGGACTTTATACATGAGTGTATGAATGTATGAAAGTTATAATGAATGTTATAACAAGGAATATTAAATTTTAGTTAGTGAAATAAAAAATAAAAATTAAGAAAAAAAATATACAAACTGTTTTTTTAAGTTTGGTTTCATAGGTAAAATATTTTTTTTTATTCTTTTTAGCACCGCACCTTGCAATTTCTTCAGGTTACACCCATGTGTACTAATAACTATGCTGTTGAGTAAGGGATGCTGAAGGTGAACTTTAGGGTTAGCAAACCTACATTTGTGTGGAGGGAGAATGGAAAACCATTTTATAAAAACCACCCTCAGTACACCAGACCAGGATTCAAACCTCGATCTCTCCGTCATCGGCAGTCTAGTCTATTCCGAGTGACTCTTTAGACCAAATGGCCACAGGAGCAAGTAAAAAATGAAAATTCTGATTCGACCCATCTCTATGCATATTAAAAAACTATAAATGTCAAATTCTGAACCTAATATTATATATTTTATTAAGTACAAGCACACTTAGGGCACATTATTGCAATGAGGCTTTCTTCCTAAAATAAACTAATGTTTTAAAAACTAACTAGGCGCGAGTATTAAATTAACCATTTAATATAGTTTACATTATAAATATATATTAAGATTATTGAAATGTTAAATATTTAGCTGTGCGTTCTCTAAGCTGCCGTGTTCCCGGTTTATAGTGAACTGTTATCTGTTTTGTAGTTTACTTGATGTTATTTCGTTCAAACATATTTTATTCGCTCGCTCGACAATGAAGCCTCAACAAACGTGTGTGCGCTCACTGCAACACACAGCCGCTCTCGTTCTTGGGTTCCTGCCCAGACTGGGGTAGCGGAACCTCCGATACTGGCGTCAAGTCTCCCTCCACCTTGGCAGCCGCACTCTGGAACAACAATAATGTGCCACTGAGGACTCGAGGGGGGTGCTCTATAAACTTATAGAGTGAACAGAAAGTGTGACGAAAACTTCTCCGCTGGACTAAAATAATTAATCTTTAAATTGGATTAAGTAGGTCGCAACACAGATGTAAAATAGTTTCCAACTGACCGAGTTAGCAGGGTCTTTAGGGTCACTCTTGACTTGATCCAGTGCTGCATAAACCACTGGGGTCCACAGGGGGCTTGTGGGAGGCAGGACAAACTCCTCAGGGCTGACCAGACCGTAGGTGGCCTTCAGTTCCAGCTCTGGAGGGTCGACCGGCACCTTCTGGTGGTAGCTGGAGCACACGAGGCAAACAAGAAAGGCATTACGTCTTCTCTTAAGATCTAACGGATACTAAGCGGTATTACACTGTCATGTTAATTTTATAAAAGATCTCGGATGAAAGAAATATGATACGATGATCCATCAAAGATCTTTTATAAAATAATATATATTTGGCCACTATTTTACAATAGATTCACCTAACTAAACACCTTCTAGGGCAATGGTTCTCAAACTGGAGTACTCAAACTGGAGTTTTCAAGGAAAAATGGGCAAAATGACAAAGAGAGCCAAACGTGGCGGGGAATTTTTAATAGACCAAAGGAAATTTTCTCCTTCGATTACCCTAAGTTTATCATTTGAAAAATTTTTATCATAAGGGTACACTAGACTTTTAGTCATGACCAAGGGGTACAATTTAAAAAAAAAAAGTTTTGAGGACCACTACTAAAGGGTTTTATCTATGAAAATGGCAAAATATGAAAGTTAAACCTGTACATGCTATTCACATATTCATACTAATAGAGTGAGCATGAGAAATGTAAAACTAAGAGGATACATACATACCCACATTTGCATGGAGGGAGTGTGGGGGAAAACTCTTTTTTTTTAACTCAAGACACCTGGCCAAGATGCCAACACCGCCGTCACTGGAAAAACCAGACTCAAGCCTGACATTTTGTCTGCATGTCCACCAATGCAGGTGTCCTCACCGCCCGGGGTGCTGGCGGAAACTCACATAAAACCGTTCTCCCGCTCGCACTTTTCCAGGGTAATCCTGACGATAGGAGAGAGTCTCTTGAAGAAGGGGTGTGTTTCCGGCCGAGCTTTAGGGCCTAGTCCTTTCACCTTCCTGTACTCCTTACATAACTCCTCAGCCTGGGCGTAACCTGAAATACCAACAAGGTTCTTCTTTCACCAGGAGAGTATAGAGCAGAGTTCAAAACAATAATAATATTTAGCATCGCGTCTTACTACCCGTTCGGGTTATACGCTTTAAGTACTAATTACTCTAATGGAATAGGAATTGGGAAGGTTGAATTAGAGGAAGTTTTTTTTAACTCAAGACACCTGGCCAAGATGCCAACACCGCCGTCACTGGAAAAACCAGACTCAAGCCTGACATTTTGTCTGCATGTCCACCAATGCAGGTGTCCTCACCGCCCGGGGTGCTGGCGGAAACTCACATAAAACCGTTCTCCCGCTCGCACTTTTCCAGGGTAATCCTGACGATAGGAGAGAGTCTCTTGAAGAAGGGGTGTGTTTCCGGCCGAGCTTTAGGGCCTAGTCCTTTCACCTTCCTGTACTCCTTACATAACTCCTCAGCCTGGGCGTAACCTGAAATACCAACAAGGTTCTTCTTTCACCAGGAGAGTATAGAGCAGAGTTCAAAACAATAATAATATTTAGCATCGCGTCTTACTACCCGTTCGGGTTATACGCTTTAAGTACTAATTACTCTAATGGAATAGGAATTGGGAAGGTTGAATTAGAGGAAGTGAACCCAAATTTGCATGGAGGGAGAGTGGAAAACCATTTAGGAAAAACTACCCCCGGTTCATCTGACCGAGATTCGAACCTTGATCTCCCCGTCCTCAGCAGTCGAGCTCAACACGACAAGCTCGTTAGCCAACTACGCCACCGAGGCAGGTAATTCAAAACAAAAACCAACAATACATTTTATATATGAATTTATGACTAATCATTTCACGCTTTAGTTGTAGGTCCTTCTGTTTGAATCAGCGACTTAAAATGTTTAACCTATAGAAACAGAATTCAGAAGATTAACTTTAAGGATATTTACCAATCATTTGCCTGCAGAAAGAAAGGAAAACAATTTTTTTTTTAAACATTACCTCTTAGTCAAAATTGAATCCAGGGCTCGTCAGTTGACGGGTCAACACACGAAAACTTAAGACAAAAAATAGGGGAAAAAAGTGTTTAATGAAAGTTAATGAGAAAGTTTTCTCAAATTAAATCAAAACTCTTTCGAGCTTGAGCCGTGTCAATGAAATTGTTTAAGACAATTTGTCTGAATAGAATTGCCAGAAAAATAAAATCAATTTTATAAATAGATCTAAAATTTTAGTAAAAACATCCATCTCGTGGTTGGAATTACGGGTGTGTCGATAGACACTTTTCACTTTGAGTAGAGTTCAAATTTGAAAGAAAACATTTTTTTTATTCAAGTAATATTGAGCAATATTTATACTAGAAATATTTTGAATTGAATTTTTTTTAATAGATCCATACATAAACCATAAATACAAACATAATTTTTTATGACTTAACATTTTTTGTGAACAACATTATGATCACACAAATTAAGATTTCTAAATATTATTTTTATTTAGCACCGCGTCTTACTACCCGTTCGGGTTATACGCTTTAAGTACTAATTACACTAATGGATTAGGAATTGGGAAGGTTGAATTAGAGGAAGTGAACCCGCATTTACGTGGAGGGAGAGTGGAAATCAGTTTAGGAAAAAAAAACTCAGTTCACCCAACCGAGATTCAAACCTCGACCTCCCCGTCCACAGCAGTCGAGCTCAACACGACTAGTGCGTTAGCCAACTACGCCGAGGCGGGCGATTTTTAAATAAATTTAAGATAGTTGTACAAGTCATATAAATATTTCTCTTATTTGCAATGCTTCAGTGGCCACGAGCTCTACCGCACCACCCTCACGGCAGGATAGACTGCTGATGACGGGGAGGTCAAGGTTCGAATCTCAGTCGGGTGTACTGAGGGTGGTTTTTCCAGAATGGTTTCCACTCTCCCTTCACATAAATGTGGATATACTTTCTCTAAATATAACCTTCCAACTGCCTAGAACTATTAATGTAATTATTACATGTGCGTATAACCCAAATGGGTATTAAGCTTCAAACAACTTCTAAAACTTGACTCGAACTCAAATTTTCTAGCGCTCGTCCCCCCCACACAGTTTTAATTCAAACACCATTTGAGAAACCCTTCAAACCAAACTACTCTGTGTTATGTAACTCACAGGTTTGACTTTCTTGGAGAGCTCTGATGGCCGCCCCGCACTGATCCAGGGACAGTAGGTTATCCCCGCAGTAGCTGTACGCCTGGAATCAAAACATCTTGTAAATTTACAGGACAAGAAACAAATAAAACGGATAAACACAAAATAGATTTTACATTGGAAGACCTATTGACACTTCCAATGGATAAATAATTAATGGCCGCCTCTTGAAAAAAAAAAAGTCGTTACTGCTCAATAGTTTCCCTTTTTCAATTTGAATCCAATATAGAGAATAATATCAAAGACAAACCCAAGTTAGGGTATTTCTATTAATGTTTTCATGTTGTGAAATAGATTATATTGCACAACTTTGGACATTGAGGGCAGTATGCGAGAACATTACTAAACATGAGTGGATGCTTAGTGGCACGTTAGTGTAGTCAACCTTATAGCATACTATGACGCAAGTAAACATAACCCACTGAGGGTACACTCGGTAGTAATCTCGCACACGGTCTTACGTTTTAAAGTTGGGTCAAATCCACTACTTTAAGAATCCGAAATCACATTTTATCTTCGAACCTAGAATTAGAATTCAAATCCGAATCTTGGGAAAAATTATTAACATAAGAGGGAATAGGAATATAACAGAATAGTAGGAAGTAGGAATAGTAACTAAATCTTAATATTTTGTGCCAAAATGCATTCATATTAACCTTCATACATTCAGTAACGTGTTAAATTAATGGTCTGAAGTCTGGCTGTCAAGTTTCTTCAATAATTATGTTGCGGATGAACCACCAATAAGCAGTGTTAAAGCTCTTAAACAAACCCCAATCCAAAATTTACGGGGAAAAAAATTTTGTAATTTTTTCTCGGTTATTCTTACAGAATTGAAGGATTCGAGAGTCTCTTCCTTTCTAAATAGGGTTTATAAAGTATTTTATCGCAAAAAAATTTAATAAATCTTGGCCTAAGCTAGTAAATTGATTTCTATCGCAGCAGGCAATTCAATTAGAGCAGATTTTTGTAGTGTACACTCTAATCACCATGAAAGGTCTTAGCAGCGCCATGGTGTAACTTGTCAAGGTAAGCTTACCATCTTTCAGTATAATAAGATTGTACATAACACAGAAAGACAAAATAAACATAAATGTTAAAATTAGATTTAATTAAAGGCTTTGGATGAATTTTTTTGAAAGTTGGGTTTTACTTTTATTACCCACACTATTATTACCTACAGTAACCCCATGGCTTCTTTGGTGCTGATTGACAGCTCACAGCTGACAGCCGACGGCTTTGAAAAGTTACCAGACCAAATTATGTATCCCTACGCCGAACCATATGATCTGCAAAAACATGTTTTTTAGCAACTGTCACTTCTGACAGACAAAATGTAGGTATATACCTAAATGTTGACTGTCATAAGTCAGCTGTGAACTGTCAGTCAGCACCAAAGAAGCCATGGGGCTACCGTACTTTAAACACCAAGCGCTGTCATTAATTACTTTAAAATCCTATAGCAAACAGCTGAAAGAAAAAAAGAAAACTTACAAAAATAATAAGTCGCCAGTAGTATACAGGACTTACTAAACAAAACTTGCTCTACATTTATAAAAATAACAAAATACTGCTGTGTTGTTGGCACGCACATAAGCTTGGTAGAAGACTGATTTGAGTTGCAAGTATTTACGCCACCGCTCCGCCCCTTCAATGGATAATAGACTCCCGGCCGCATCACCAAACAACTTGGAGGTCTCGTTGGCAAGAGCCGATATGAGGCTAGCGTTGTGTTTCAACTCGATGGCTCTGGCTACAGTCACTGTGAGTGTGATAATTAAATAACAAGAGTTAATTAATCCAATTAGTAGAGGATTGGGAGGATGGGATGTACACTTTACAAGAAAACAGGAGGGCTACATACAGGGGTTGAATGTGGCGGGTTCCAGGCACCTGGGACTATCAATATAACGGCCCTTAGAGAATGTTGCCTTTCTATGGTAAGTCGAGATAGGATTTCCCATGTTAGTGTATTTATGTTTTATTCATTGAGTTTTAAACATATAGGATTGAAACCACTATAAATCCTTAAATAATTCTAAGAATAACCTTACACTGACACAAAATTCTTATTCTTTATCTTGAATTAGTTTTTTTTTGTAAATGCATTCATAAATAACAAAAATCTGATATAGCATAAAAAGTTGCATATTTGGTTTGAGGTTAGTTTAAATTGAGAAAGTGGTTTTCCCAAAAAGTCTATACAACTATATTTGGTATTTTTATTTTATTGTTAATATCCACTTATCATACAGATCTTATTGATATGTTTGATATTAATTAATTAATTAATTTAGAACCAAATTTTAAAAAGCAATACAGGGTGTTCAAATGTATATAAAAATGTACATTGAGCTTGTGTGTTGGACATGAATTTAGAGAAAGTGTAGCCGCAATTGTATGGAGAGAGAGTGGTAAGCAATTTAGAGAAAACTACCCTCAGTAGACCTAACGGGGTTTCGAACCTTGAGTACCCTTCCTCCTTCCTGTCGTTGGCAGTGCAGTATATTGTAAAAGTGACACCTTAGGCCAAGGGTTGGCAACCTTTTTGATATTACGGGCTGTATGGGTCTTAAAAAAAATTGTGGGCCAGTTTAGAAAAAATATTGAGCAAAAAATTTCCCAACTTTATATTTCTCATGAAGTAATTAGTTATGTCTATTTTTACTAACACAATTGTTTGTTTGCTAAATATTTTGCCAGACATAGGTTGTCGAGCACCGCCTTAAACCATGTGGCCACCAAAGCAGATACATCTTTTAATAGGCGAAAAAAAAAGACCAATATTCAAATTCCTATCCAAGAGATATTTTTAAAATATACTCAACTAACTTATTGGAAGTTATTTGAACAAATAGAAGAACAAATTAGTTTACTTACATAATAGTGTTGAACCTTATTTTCGTAATAATAGCCTAACCAGAATTGTCTGATGTCAATTACTTTTATTTTCCTCCCAGTAAATATATAAATATAAAGTATCAAAGAGAAACGTGGTCAAAGCCAAGGTGACCAGCTACAGCGACGTTGCCATTACCTTCCTGTGCCTCCGCGGTGCACTGATGGAAGTATGCAGTGGTCACCCTGGGGTCCAAGTCCCCACCAACCATGGGTTTCTCGGATAGATGGGGTACCAGTTCTTTCTGGACCAGGCGGAACATTCCCGCGGCACGTCGCAGGCTCTTGTGGACCTCCTTGGCTTCCTCCATGTCGATACTGCAAACACAACACGGCCAAAAGAATTAGTTCTTTGACTCTGTCCCGAGCTCCGTCCCCAGTGGGTGCAACGAAGCACCTCATGGTGGTTTCTCATCTTCATTTTGAAGGTAGGTATTTTAGTTTAGAGCTTTAATGGGTTTGTCCTGAGCGCCCTACTCGATCGGGCTACTCCAATAAGAGCACTGATTGAATAGGGAGGATGCAGGTACAATTTTATAGGAAGTGCACCCCCAATTGTGTGAATTGTGAGAGAGATCATCTCAGGTCACCATGTCAAGATTTTAACCCCACTCTCGTCAATACCAGACTGATCATGTATCCACCATTGTGGGTGGTATTATATATTCCATTCACCGTAGGAATTGACTTCTGAAAGGCCTTTTTCCCTACCATAAATCTACTATATAGTAGGATATTGGTAGGAAAAAAGACCTTTCAGAGAGAAATTCCTACCGTGAATGGAGTATATTAAAGCCACTAATATCCAAGGTTAAGAGGACAGAGGCAGTCTTGAATGGTAAAAAACTTGGAGAGTACAGAACACAACATACATACAACAACAACTTTCTTTTATTTACACTTATTTACATCCATTACTGTCTCTAGCCTGTGGTAGTGTTTTATTCAAGCCATATTTTTTCCACTACCGGCTTGCTAGGACTGTTGTAGCTTCATATGTCTTATAATTTAACTTAAGACTAGGACAGGCACGACATACAGTTCGTTAATTTATCAATGTGAAAGGATAGACCCATATTTTCATCAATGATAAATTTTCAGACATGCCAGAAATCAAACCCAGGACCCTTAGCTTTGTAGGCGCACACACACACACACTACTGAGAACTTTTATTTGCACTCATGATGAAAAACTAAAAAATACACTGCATTAAACTATCACAATTTTTTTAAAAAAAACGCCTCGGTGGCGTAGTTGGCTAACGCGGTTGTCGTGTTGAGCTCGACTGCTGGGGACGGGGAGATCGAGGTTAGAATCTCGGTCGGGTGAACTGGGGGTGGTTTTTCCTTAATGGTTTTCCACTCTCCATACACGCAAATGCGGGTTCACTTCCTCTAATTCAACCTCCCCAATTCCTAATCCATTAGTGTAATTGGTACTTAAAGCGTATAACCTGAACGGGTAGTAAGACGCGGTGATGATTATTATTATTATTATTATTATTATTATTATTATTATCATTATCATTATCATTATCATCATTATCATTATCATCATTATCATTATCATTATTATTATCATTATCATTATCATTATCATTATTATTATTATTATTATTATTATTATTATTTTAAAAAAAGAATCACAAGCAATCAATAAGCTGCAGCAGTAAGTGCTAAGTAGCGTACAATAATTGACAAAAGTCAAGCAGCGGACAATAATATTTCTGGCCCTAGAGTTCAGTGGAAATGATGAGTTACCCGACGATTTACTCCTCTCTTCATACAAGATGGCTGAACCAGTTTAATGTGGATCATTTCCTCAAAAACTCTCAAAAAACATAAAATGTGTTAACGCCTTAAGTGACAATTAAGGGCTACTCGATCACATTTGGGCTTCTAATTTTAAACTTGTTAGGCATCTTTAGTTTTCCGTGACAACTCGTAACATACTTACTCGTCCTTAACCGCTATCATGGCGGCATGCTTCATAAACCAGATAGCCACGTTGCAAATAATGTTGGCCGCTTCAAACACCGTGTCTTGTTGCCGTCTGAAACAAAGTAAAGAAGTCTATAAATGGGTCACAAGTTAGCACTACCTGTACTATACTATTCTTATTTACTTTGGCCTTTAAAATGAGTATGTGTAGTAAGATGGCTATTCATTCATGGAACTGTCATGTTGCCAATAATATATGTAGGCCTAAGTGGAATTTAAAAAATGTATAAGCAAATCGGTGACCTGGCGGTCTAGGGGTAAGGTGTCGGACTTTTGTGCTGGGGGTCCGGGGTTCAATCCTCAGTCCCGGCACAGATTTATCTGATTACCAAACCCTTCCTTCACCTCTGACAAGACATCTTGTGAATGTGTGGAATGCCAGGCCTCCACCGTGGTTCGGATCCCACGTTAAACTGTAGGTCCTCCATTTCATCTCACAATCACCCTACCATTACACATTAGCGTAAGTGCGTATAGCCCGAACGGGTAGTAAGACGCGGTGCTAATAATAATAACAACACACATTTGGGCTAACTTGAACTTTTAACCTGTAGTACTACCAGTACCTACCTAAAATGCTGTATCCTTTGTATTATTACTCGTCCTAATGATGACACAGGATTAAGTAGGATATAATGTAGAGTAAATGTACCAGCATTTGTGTAGAGAGTGTGTGAAAACATTTAAGGGTGAAAAAAACAGTAAATCTAGCCAGGATTTGATTTTTGGTCTCTTCCATTAGACCAGAATGACACCTTTGTCTCCGAGTCCACCAGTTTAGTATGGTGTAGAAACAGATAATGGGCCTCGACCTGAACTTTGGAGGCAATGATGGAGCTGGCTCTAATGTGAGCCGAGGGTGGGATATTTTTTTATGAGATATTTAATTTTTTTCTTGCACTTACATAAACAATATAAGCAAATTTCCTATAATAAAAAAACAAATGTTGCAAAAACTTTTAAATCGTTAAAAAAAATCCTATAAGCTTAACCAATTGCTATTTTTTAAAATGATCTTAGATATAGTTAATCAAAATTTGTATTTGTTCACACATAAGAGGTTAGGTTAGGCTCAGTTGTTGTTGTTTTTTCACCCGCCTCGGTGGCGTAGTTGGCTAACGCGCTTGTTGTGTTGAGCTCGACTACTGAGGACGGGGAGATCGCGGTTCGAATCTTGGTCAGGTGAACTGGGGGTGGTTTTTCCTAAATGGTTTTCCTTTTCCACTTCTCCCTCCACGCAAATGCGGGTTCACTTCCTCTGATTAAACCTTCCCAATTCCTAATCCATTAGTGTAATTAGTACTTAAAGCGTACAACCCTAACGAGTAGTAAGACGCGGTGCTCAATTTTTTTATTTTTTTAAAAACATTATAAATGTTGTGCAGCAAAAAATATCCTATGCTAAAATGTTGCTTAAATGCAGTTGAGATGTTTTACGATCTGCTCATGCACAGAAGAGATTTGTGACGGTTTACTTTTGATTGTTTGGTTAGAATATTTTCAAAGTTTTTTAATCCAGATAGTAAAACAATACTCATTTACACAAATTGGGTTTGTTATTTTAAAAAAAAACTGTAGTACTTGTAAACGCCGTGTATTAATAAATATGTTGAATCAGTGTTGGGGACCATCTAAGGTGTTTGATCTGTTCTAGGAAAGTTTCATTAACACAAAGAACTATTTTTGAGAATGTTGGTTTACCAATACATTCAGTTATCATATTATTACAGTTTTGGTTTCTCAAAAGTATCAAGGTGTGCTGTGAATAAATTAATTTAATGTATCCAGAGCTTAAATTTCTCAATTTTATCGAGAAAAAAAAAAATGTTATTTTTGTTCTTGAAAGTTGCTTGACAGAAAATTATCCAGTCAATTAGGTGAGTTTTTCAATATTTTTTTTTTTTTATGATTTAGAATTTTTACAGTGTTTAGTTTGTTATATTTGGAAATTTGCTTAAATGTTGTGTGTATGAGTACTAGACAACATGAAATTTCTAATACTGTAATTTAACACAGAGAAAAATAAGAATCCCGCCATTAGTTCATAATATCCCCATGGTTTCTCACTCTCAAACCAGACAAATGCAGACAATGTCCTTTTTATTCCTCCCTCACCCTTTGATTAAAGCACCAATGCCCTTATGAGTCGCTAATATACGAACAATATTTTTATGTTGCAGTTTTTCATCAGGAAAAAAGAACATGGATGGCCTTCAAACTACAGCCAATCAAGATAGGCTTACAAATAATAATTTGTAAAAGAAAACCACCTAGGTACCGTTAAGTTAATAATATACAACATATTAGCACTTACTGTGGGGTGTTCCCCAGTAGTGAGTGGGTCCACTTGAAGAGGAAATTGTGCCTCAGTTTGCTTGGTCCCCCCTGTGGGGCAGTCACCAGCCCATTCAACAAGGCTAGATACAGGTCTAGGGCCGACTCGACCGATGCGGAAGAGTTGCGAGGGTCTGGAAGGAGCTCCAAAAGGCGATAGCGAGATGCTTTCAGGTCACTGATTCCAGAGGAACAAATAGTTGTAGTGCATCCCGGGGACATATAGGACAGTGACAAATAGTTTTAATGTATCCCAGGGTGACCTGGTGGTCTAGGGGTAAGGTGTCAGACTTCTGTGCTGGCGGCCGGGGTTCAATCCTCAGTCCCGGCACAGATTTATCTGATTACCAAACCCTTCCTTCACCTCTGACAAGACATCTTGTGAATGTGGGGAATGCCAGGCCTCCACCGTGGTTCGGATTCCACGTTAAACTGTAGGTCCTCCATTTCATCTCACAATCACCCTATCATTACACATTAGCGTAAGTGCGTATAACCCGAACGGGTAGTAAGACGCGGAGCTAATAATAATAATAATAATAATAATAATAATAATAATGTATCCCAGGGACACAAAAGACTGTACAAATAAGTTGTGTATCCCAGGGACAAAAAAAACAGTAGGTGGGCCTACAAATAGTTGCAATAAATATAATTAAGAAATCCACCACAAAATTGATTTTAGATAGGACTAAGTAGTACTTATAGGTTCCTGACACACCTCTTCTGAATTTAAGAAAGGTCCTTCAAATGTCAACTTACCTGCATACTTTGAGAGCCTCACAATCCTGTGCAATCATTTTCGTTTCAAAGGTGCTATGTGCAGTGGCTTTGAGCACATTTCTATGAAACCAATGAGACATGGTTTGGCGAATATTCCCTTTTTTAATACCAAAATATTTTTAATATGAATAATTGTTTTGATTAGGCAATTATAATCTATGGGTGTTTCAGTATATTGTCATGGATCAAATAACAAGATTGCATTCTAGGGAGAAGCTTCCTTTACGAACTATTGTTGATTGACTAGAGGACTACGATTTTATATACCAAGTTGGTCATGGTAGCCATTAAAGCTTAAATTTAATATCAAACAGTCATTTTAATTTTTTAAGTTCAAGAATGTATTCCTTCAAACTTGCCGAAAAACAAAGTTTATATCGTCTTCTATGCAACTTAAACTATATCAAAATTAAAGCAAAAAAGGATGTACAGTAGCTACTATTTTGATGTTTAATATCAAAATTAAAATACAACCAAATATCTATAGCCAGTAGCCATAATTTTGATATTTAAATATATTATAATGTTTAAAGCTACTAACACCTGGCAGCTCCCCTACAGCCACAAAAAAAAATCCCTTGCGTCACATTCAATTTTAAAACACATTAGGACAAAATTACTTCAATTCGACCATTATTTGTATTGGCAAAGCTACACACCATTTATCTCTATAATATAACTGGATAGACATGTGCGGCTAAAATTGTAGAGCTGTCATCTGGACATTATTGTGTAAGAGAGAAGAAAACTTTCTCGTTTTTCTTTCCCTGTTACACACATTCAAAGCAATATGGTATTTCGACACCATTCGCTAGTTTTTATGAAAATGTAATTAGTTAAACGAAATAAATGTATTAATAAAAGGTTTTAAGAGCATAACTAAGTTCAATGCTCGTGAATTGTTTCTTTAAATAAGTCTGTGTAGGCCAATATAGTAAAACTTCCTCCAAGCCTATAACCTAAAGGATCGTTTGAAAGAAAGATCTTAACCACATTAACAAGCTTGGCGGAGATTCACCAAGATCCCATTTCACAATAAACTCAAAAAACTGAAAGCCCATCCATTTATTTACCTCTTCAACGCTGATTTTGGCAACCCTACAATGCTTCCACACTCGTCCAATTTCCACACCTTTATCTTCATCTGAGAATGCATATAGAATCTGAGTAAAATTTGGAATATTATTCTGAAGTTCTTCTTCTGTTACAACAAACAAAGTGTTTGGCTGAATAACAGCGAATATGGATTGAATTGTATCCACTTCCTTATAATGAATCTTCAATTCATGACTAAAGTGATCAAGATATTTAAGCATCACCCTTTTTAGTTCCTCTGACAATGTGAGACCACCATCCTTTGTTAACCCTCCTGGCATCCTTTTTCGGAGCTTTAATTTCCCTCTTTTCTCCATAGAAATGTCCAGTTCTTCATACTTGTTAGTTGAATAATGAATAGCTCTTTCCCCCATTTCATTTCGATAATATTTAAGAAACAATTTTAAATTTCCAAACTGATTCCAAGAGTTTAGAAATACTTTTGTGTGAAATTATTTTCTTTTAGAACTTCACACCAGAAATCATAAACAGCTGACAGAAAAACCTGGAATGATCCTCTCGTGTTCTCATTTACTTTAGAATCACGTAATACTTCAAGGGTTGAGGTCATCTTTTCAAAATTTGCCTTCACTGGTTTCATAGTCATCTGGAGCACTTCATCTTGACTTAGAAAATATTTACCTGTCATTCCTACATTATCTATCAACCCATTTATGAGGCGAGGTTGAAAATAAGGTGGAGACGCTCTCCAAAGTTTCAAAATAAAAGATCCAGGCCATCGAAAATAAAGAACAGTTTAGTGAAATCCAGAAATCTTTCAAGTCAATAAGGCAGGAAACTCCTAACAGAAAAATTAGTGAAGCAAACTCTGTAAACAAGCCCATCAGACTAGGCCCAGGGGCGCACGATCTTGGGGGCGCAGGGCAAAATTGAGCAAGGCATCTCTGACGATGTGGTGCCCTGAGAAAATCATATTTTCTTAAGGAAGACTCACTCCCTGCTTGGGACACGGCGTGTCCATGGTGGTGTATAATGGAAATGATCTTTTGAGGAGGGTTAGGGGAATAATCCCTCCCAAACCAAAACTGGTACAATTAATAATCTAGGGTGAGGTGGGTGGGAAAGAAAGGGAAAGGATAGGAGAATCATATACTTCAGACTACCGCTAGTTCGCATGTGAGTGGACAGGATAAGTAGCAAATTTCCATCCTTTCAAGCTACAAAATTTTGTAAGTTCATTGTTGTTTTCACATTTGAAGAATACAGGGGGAAACCACTACTTGCATAAAATTTTATATCACTGATATCTGGTGTGGTTTTTGCTGAAGATGGAAAAAATTATATTGTGAGTACCGTTACTAAGAGGTGAAAACTGTTTGTAAGAATATCATAGGTAACTAAAAATAATTACAGTCTCATTAACTTGGAGAAAACTGTCAATGCCGAAAAAAAAGTTTTGGAAACCTATATTTGGTGGAAAGACAAAAATATATATTCACAATTTCAACAACCTCGCTGATTGGGATAAACAATCGCACCACATGACAGGCCTTATGACTGTTGAACATGTTGAGACAAGGCGACCCCGAAGGAATGAAGCTGCTTCTCTCCGGGACAACATGTTTTCTTATAAAATAAGGTTAGTGAGAGATGGAATTATGACAGAAGTGTTCATATGTCAAAATACATTTCATTCTTTGCATGGAATTACTAAAGCAAAACTTGAAAATATAAATAAGTCACTGAAAACTACAGGCCGAGCACATACAGACAACAGAGGAAGACATGGAAATAGACCTCATAAGATCTCAAAGGAAACAGAAGAAAATATTTCCAATCATATTCAATCCTTCAAAGGACATAATAGCCCCTATAGTCTCAATAAATAAAGCTAATAAAATATATTTGCCAGAGGATTTGAATATTAAATAGTGCACGAAATATATCCTAATCACCCTACAGCTTATGAAACATATCGAACTCTTTTCAATACCAAGTACAACATTTTTTTTGGACTTCCCCGAAGTGACACCTGTGGCACTTGTGATGAAACATCAGTAACAATAAAAAATAGTGCAGGTATTGAACTGTACAAACCAACCAGAGAGAACTGGTATTGAAAAAAAAGCTAAACTTGAAACTGAAAAGAAAGTTCATCTGTTAAAGGCTGAAACTTTTTACAACCTTAAACGGGATGATCACCTTAGGAGTAGAAAATTCAAGCATACCGAATGCATTTCTATGGATTTTCAACAAAATTTGCCATGCCCTAATATTGCCACCAATGATGTATATTATAGGAGGCAGAGTTGTCTATTTTCTATTTTAACATAAATCAGCTTTCAGACAACAAAGCTTTGTTTTATGTTTATCCTGAAGCACAAGGTAGAAAGGGTTCCAATGAAGTTGCTTCATTTCTACACCACTTCATTACTTCCATTCTTGATCCGGAGGTAAAATATCTACAAATATTCTGTTATTCTTGCGGGGGCCAGATCAAAAACTACACTCTATTCAGGTATTCACATTACCTAGTTCATGTCAACAAGCGCCTCCGTTCAGTTAGCATAATTTTCCCCATTCGCGGGCATTCATATCTTGAATGTGATAAGAAATATGGGTTTTGTAAACACTAAAACTGTAACCCAATTTCCACAGGATTGGAAATGTAATAGAAGCAGCGCGTGCCAAGCCAAAACCTTTCACTGTGGTGGAGGTTTATGATGGACTAATATGAGACTGAACTTGCTTTTTGGACCCTCTCTTTAAATATAAATATTAATTTCCCTCTTGACCTGTTAGAGAGCTGAAGATAGAAGAAGATCACGCTCGTCTGGTAATGTATCGTGATTCTTTCAGTGGAGCTTGGGATTCATCTGTGGTTACCATTCCAAAAAGGCAATTCAAGAATAGGGACGCTCTTTTGCCAGACGAGTTCCATTTTCCGGCCTGCGCATACAATGGTAAGTATGTTATTGTCTTATTACATATAATATTTTATTGGTGATGAAATTTGAGTATATAAATATTTTTATATATTATATAGCATTGATTCTATGATTTATTTTGTTGCTCGTTAAGTGATGGAAAGTTTCATTTTCAGAATTGATACCGATTTCTAGAGAAAATATGAGGACTTAAAGGTGCTAAAAAAAAATTCTGCTCTCCTGAAACACAGGAATACTTCAGCAAACTACCCAAGATTGATAACTAAAAAATTTAAACAGTGACATAAAGGAAACAGTACTAAAAACGTGTATGCTAATAATGTGTTTAAAAGTGAATAAAAAAAGTGCATTGATGTGAATATTTTATTTGTGTATTTGTTTACATAATATTTTAATATATTATGGATAGCTATTTTTTATGTACTGTACATAGGTATGTATTATGTTTATGTTCAACATTATATTAACTTTGTTTTTTATTGTTGGTGGGTTTTTATTTATAAATATACTTTTGGGTATTCAATACCGGGGAAAAAACAGGTAAGTCAATGACTTGCCTGTTTATTTCTTGGTAGAGATGTGCCTTGGAAGGAAAATTTACAAAAAAGTAGATCTAAATATAATTTCAAATCGGTGCAACACACTACACATGTTCAGAAATATATGTTAATAATTTAAAAATTAAATTCAAAAATAATGGGGAAAAAATGTGTTTTATTTAGTTTTAAACTTTTGAAACCCTCTCCTGAAAAGTTTGTATTTTTGACTTTCCTGGCTTTCCTCCTGTGCAGTTCATTTTAAACTAGAAATTTGTCTAAAGACGAAAAAATAATATTCAATCAATGTAAAAAGTAAATAAAATATTTCTGGAGAAAGGATGGGCATCAATGTAATGCTCACGTGAGTGATCAAGACTGCGTAATGACAATCACACTTAATTACATAGAATAACACATTATAGAGTTATATTTAATAAATGTGACCTTATTTATATGAATAACATTCAATGACGGTAAAGGTAACATACTAGATATTTACCTAAGCAACCAAACCAGATGTGGAAGTACGCTCAAAAGATAAATCTGTCGCCCTTGTTGTTTAAGTTGAACACAATTCACAGCATCTTAACACAATCACAGAGCAATACAACTACAGACTGGTTAAGGCCAGTCTACAACCAACATACCCGCTTGTCGGACTAGCAACTACGCAATCGCAAATGCACTCGTAATTACGCTTTTATTAAATACAAAATAGACTGTCTACAATGAAAAGTCGTAAAACGTAATTTCAACCAATAGGAACAAACATCAATGATGACTATAAAAGTCAAATTCATATTAATGTTTTCAAATAAGAAATAAATATTTAAAAAATATTTAAATGGTTAAATACACATGATTTTAATTGAAAATCCTGTATTAATTACTATACATTTTAAAGCGTTTTTGTCATAAACCAAATAACTTCATATGATTTGATTTTGGTAGTCCATCCATATTTGTTTTTTGATTGGCTGAACGCAAGCCAACGCGTAAGCTATTGTAGACAGACAAAATTACGTTATTGCGTAGTTGCGAGTCCGACAAGCGGGTGCGTTTGATTGCAGACGGGCCATTAAGTGTGACACGTCACAATGCTCTCCTTTTGATGTACGCTTTCGTACGCAATTCCTTCGCTCACGTACATGGGCAGTGAGAATAAAGCTGTCCACGCATGGACATGATAGACAGGACTCCCCTTACAAAATTACCTTAAATTTTGTGGCACCCTTTCTAGTACACTTTCTCCTGCTATCCGTACTCGCAATGCAACTAGCAGTTTTCATCGGGGATCTTTTTTCTCAATTTAGGGAATTTTTATTTTAGTTTGGTAACTACAAACTGATACTAATAGTTCAACTCCCCCGATGGCATCCCTTTCTTGGCTGTCACCAGCAGGGGTGGGCCACCCCTCTAGCCCCCTCACCCCTTAATACACCAGTGCATTCGAACAAAAGTTATCAGGGTTTTATCAACCTTGCTTCATTATGGTTATCAAACATTAAATATATTGTACTAATATAGTTAATATTTCCCACAGAATCTATGACCTAAATGATGGTTTGAGTGTAAAATTACTACACACAGTTTGTTATTCGTTACTTGTTCAGCTCAGAATTATTAATTGCTAATGTGTCTAAGTGCACCTTCGAACTGATCATTTTAGACCATATGTTATCGTATTTTATATACTAATGATGCCCCGCGATTGAGAGTCAATTATGGTGTTCTCGGCCCGTCATGGGTGCCGATTGAAGTGATATATTGACATTGTTGAAATGTTTTACCTTCGATACGGCGCCAATTATGATGACACGGATTTATATTGAGATATGTTCCCTGTGAATGAGCACTAATTATAATATCGGGGTTTTATTGAGATGGCGATGCGTGTTTGCGTTACTGCGCACTTATCACACGATTATGTGATCTGAGTATATTTTATATTTATAATTATGAAATTAACAAGACTTTTGATGTTGCACACATTTTATTTAACTGATTACACCATCGGTACTGAATGTATGATATTAAATTATATGCTTTACGGATTGTTTTTCTACGATATTACATGTTCCGTGTATTGTGTAATGTTATATTCTCTTTAGAGTGATAGGCATAAGCTGCTTATTTATGACCTATCCTTTGCCTCTTGGACCCCTTGTCACCAGTGTCAAAACTAATTAATGGGAAAACTCCTCGTGACCTGATGATGTGAAGGCTGGCTTCCTATTGGGTAGAGGGAGCCAGTACGTCACATATTTTTTTGTAAACACTTCGAAGTTGATCTTTGAAAGAAAGAAAAAGTTGTATGGTGCAATATATTGAAATTACTTCTGAAATGCGCGTGATTCTCCATGGATGAAGTATTAAAAGGTTATTTTACATACAGTACTTTAAAGAAAAATGCACTTCATCCATGACTTTTTTTAATATATGAGAGGGGCTCAAACCAGTATCATTACAACCAGCAAAAATTAGGTGAGATATATATATATATATATTTTTTTTAATATCTATTTATTTCTACCTTCAGGTTAGAAGCTCCCCACTCAATGATAAAATATAGGTGTTAACATTAAAATAAATTGGAATATAATTTTTTCCCACACTATTGATTATTGATAAGAATATTTTATCAATGTAATCAACTATATAAAATGACCTTCATTCAATGCGATAACAACTTCTGAATATAAAGATATGCATGCCATCATGTTGCAGGGTAAGTAGTTGATTCTAGTCACAGATAAACTAATGATTTCCCCCAAAGGTGTCCTACATTTTAAAATGAGCTTTGTTGAGTGATGTTTATGATGTACTTCTAGATAGAGTAAAATTGTGTCACAACAATAGCGCAAACATTTACATTAAGTTAGCCCAAAAGTTTTTATGCAATAAAGTTATTGTTTTTATTACAAAAATGTGTTTCTTGTAACACAAACATTATAGTTATGTTATTTAGTTGACAGCATAGCAATGTTCATTTTCTTAAGGTTATATAACATACCTGTTACTCTCTATTGAAGATAAAACCACCAGAAAACTGAGCTTAACAGTCTTGCCCAAGGTCATCCGCTTGCCGACAGATAAAAATATCAAACAACCTTACATGTTGGCCACAGCAACAGAGTTTCCACAAAGCCAAACCTAAGACTTGCCAAGTGTTTAGAACAAAATTTTAGACACAAGAGCATATGACTATGGTAACCTAAACCTTCTTATGGAAGTGGGATGCTTAAATTGAGAATGTGCCGCTACATGACTTACAAATCAACTTAATTCTAGAATCTGGAATCAAACTTAGGACTCTAATTAGCACAATAAATAGATGCTATACTGACTGACCTAAGAAATTGGGACAAATTGAGCGAAATACATTAGTTTTGTTAATTGTATTTTTTAAACTAACAAGAATACATCTCGCTTGTTTTTCAACAAATTTATTTAGTTGCAAAATTAATAACAAGTATAAATGCATACAATTTACAAAATCAAAACACTTTGTAAAATGTCTAAGATAACACAACAAGATAGCCTAATAACATGTTTATAAGTACTCTATAAATATCAACATTAAATAATAATTATTAAAACTTCAACAGATTAACTAGTATATTAGTAAACTCTCAATTTTCCTTAATAGGGAATAAAGCAAGTTTGAGCAAAATTATTGATATAATTGGTAAATGCATTTTTTATAGTATATAATAGGAATGGTAAATACATTATATTACATTTATTTCAATTTTCTCCCATTAAAATTATCGATGGCAATATTTCATCAGTTTTATCATAATGGATCGTTTTAACAACATCTAAACATATCCCTACATTCTCTCCTTTCAATATAATATTCAACTTTAATAAGTTGTCATAAGAATATATATGTATATATATATATATATATAGTTATTATTAACTTCAATAATGTATAGTAATTTTCTATAAACTGTTGATGAAATGTTTAACCTTGTTGAGTAATATTATTTTTACAATAACATAAGAGCATCAAACCACAATTTATGCCAATAGTGAAGTTATTAATGTTCAGCTCATTCCCAGGATGTTTACAGATTCAAGCACAGCACTTATTTCAAGGTCACAGGTTTTTTTTGGGGGGGGTTCATACACTCTCTCTCTCACACACGCCCACCAAAATTTAATAACAAAATGTATATAGCTTTATTTATGGTTCAAACAATATCAAAATTAAGATACAAGTACAAATTTGGGAGCTGTGTTACCATAAAAGGCCCTTCAAAGAGCTTCTACAGGTGTTTAATATTTCCAAGTTTTCCTGGCCTTCAGCAGTTAGGGGGCAATATTGTCATAAAAAACACTTCCTATAGCTTCTAGAGATGTTTTAGTATTCAGAATTTTTCATAGCCTTTGGCAGTTAAGGAGTAATGATGCGATAAAAACACTTTACATAGAGTCTAGAACTATTTATCATTTAGAATTTTTTCTAGCCTCCAGCAATTGGGGGGTGTGTCCACCAAACACCCCCCTCCCTACCTGAAATTATTGGTTGGCTACGGCCTTGGGATATTTTACAGTCTACCCTTAAACAAATTATGACACAATTAAAATACTACTGAAAAAAATTAATTACATATTCCTTCAAAGATGATCATTAAGAATGTAAAAAATTCTGATTTTCTAATTTTTTTTAATAATGTTATGATAAAAAGAACATTAGGAACATAAGAAGTTATGAATTAAATGATATTAAAATGTTATTCTTGCTACTATATTGATCTTGTTTCACAACATTTTATGTCTTACACATTTAATTCATGACCGAAATTGAATCCAATTACTTTTTTCATGACTTCATTGACCCGTAGTCACTGTGATCATGTCAAAAATGTTTCAACCCATAACGGATACAGTACAGTACAGTACAATGAACCTCAAGTGTGAACTGAAGGTACACCTCAATTCTCTTACGAATGAACATATTTAACAGCTGGAAAAAGTTACTCCCTCTACTATCATGTGTTTATCTGTCATGTTATGTGATCCGCGGCTTTTGATATATATTATCAATACCCATAAAATAACATAATAATAAAGAAAGATGTTATCAATGTTGAGCACAAAAACTGTGTTTCTATCTTCTAAAAGGTACTCCAAAATGTCCATCCGTAGCTTATATAGCTGACCGCCCACTTACTGAACTTTAGACGCAAAGTTTATAAGATAATTTACACTCAACACACACTAGTGACCTTGGAACATTGGACCATGATTTAGCCAGAATGATATCACGTTCGGTAAGGAAGTAGCGTGTGTTTTGTTAAGTCACCGATAAGAAGGGATTTAAGAAGTCCAGGTGCCCTTAATGATGATTATCAATTCAATAATCACTTAACGTTCACTTAACGTAAGAGCAAAACACAGAGAATGAATTTAGATGGTTTGGAAACAAATTGTTCACTAAAATGAAACCAAATCATGTAGGTCTGATTAGACTGCAAGTTCTTGCAACGGAAGCTTTACCGAAGCTACAAAATACAGTGTGAACAAGAAGCTACGAGAATCAGACAAACTATACCAGAGGAAGTCATTTAGATTCTATAAACAAACAAATTAAGTTAGAAAGAGACCTATTGACGTCATCTGCAACATGATTGGCTAGTCAAAATAAATTATACCTTCACTTAACATGAAAGTTCTCACTGGACAACTCTTAAGTTAAGTGAACATTAAGTCGATCGTGATCCTGGCACTAGATTTGGGGCGACCCCGGGTCCACCAGTGATAACAGCCACATGAACACTTGACATTGAGATAAATTAATTTTACCCATTAAATTAGGAGCATAAGATATTATGTTTTATAAGTGCACTTTGAAAATTATTCTCCTACACCTAGTAAAAAGTGTTTCCCTCATTTAAAAAAAATGTGATTTACTTAAGCGCTCTTAACTAACCATTTATTGATGAAACAAATAGCCGAAACTATTGTTGATGCATTTTAGTGGGGATATTTCCTCATAGATATCATATTCTGAAAATTGAAAAATGACACCTGGATGGTGTCCAGGTGTCATTTTTCAATTTTCAGAATATAACCATTTATTGTTTATATAGAGCTTTAAAAAAAATAGAATACAATATTAAGTATAATTTTAAGGCCATGAAAAATATTTAAGTTGGAGGCCTCTAATGCATTTTGTTTTCCTATGCATTGAAGCTTTAAATCTTAAATACATTGTTAAGGCTACTTGTATGGTAATGGAAACATTGGAGGCCTATACAGTCTCTCACAACAATTGCTTTAGAATTGTGTTTTTAAATGTTCAAAAAAATTCAAAAGTGGAACATATGCAACCTTAAAATATGAATACAGTAATTAAGTTTACAATACTGATACATTCTATTTGAATGGCTTATTATTATTGGCTTATGTTATATAGTAATATATTACAATGAAAGTGAGTGAATGTATTTATTGTCGTAGGTGGAGTCAACTGATGAATTTTGTAGCATTCTTAGTGAAATGTAGACTTTGTAAGATACACACAAAATAATCACTAGACCTAACTTGTATAGTCGAAAAAATTATTTGAAACGGATGATTTTTGACACTTTAAAGGATTTGCAGACATTCTTTCAAAATCTGCTATTTACAAAATGAAGTTAAAGGACTGTGGGGTGAAGAGACCACGGGGTAAGCATAAACATTTATATTTGTCACCTAAAGGCCTTAAATTAGGGCAGTTTTTTTTTGTTCACAACTGAAAGGGTTTTATTACAAGTCATTTATCAGTCATAGCCAAACATTTTTAGATCAATGTAAAATGTATATTATTATTATTATTATTACAATTATACTGCAAAGATGACAGAATGGCAAGGCCTACAATAAGTAATTTTCCTGGGTACATCAGGACCCTTTTTCAGTGACAGAGTACCTAGTCTAGTGAGCTTTGTTTTAATTGTTAACTTTTAAGCCTAGGTTTTACTGGTGAGTAGGCCTTGCCACGGATATCATTGATGGAGGGGACACAAGCCTCTCCCGATAATCTGTGTTTTATTCTGAAATTTATTCACATTGAGCAATGATTAGGGTATGCCTAACTATTTTTAATAACCTTTAGAATTAATTCCATTACCATACAATTCATGTTATTGGTTTTTTTTTTCAAATTTAAAGGGAAAATAGGTTTTGTTCCCCCCCATAATATCACTAATTAAGAACTAATGACACCTGTTGGTCTTACTTACACATCTGACCTCCTTTCAATGTTTATCCATAGATAAGGTGACCATCCATCCTGTATTTTATGGGAGAGTTCCGTATTTGAGTCTCTCGTCCAATTTTTTTTTACAGGTCCGATAAAAAAAACTCGTAAATGTTCCGTATTTTTCCATGTGTCCAGAAAATGTCCCCTATTTTATAAATTACATGGTGTGAATCATTGAAACTTTCGTATTTTACAATATTTCTCTTTCTGATTTTGTTAAAACATAACAATGATACAATATGTTAGGTTATAATTTCACACGGACAGTCTCGGGTTCAGAATTTAGGCGTTGGGAAACCCCGAATTCTCATCTAATCATTGCTTACTGTGTTTAACATAACGATCTGTTAGTCTGTCTCAAGATCTTGATTAAGCTTAACTTAACAAGTGGTAATAGTATAATAATAAATTGGCGTATAGCTTGAACAAGTAGTAAAACACGGTTCTAAAAAAAAAGTAATTAATAATGATAAACATAATTCAATAGTAATAATAACTAATGGTGTAGGCCAAGTAGCCAACCTTTGAAAAGATAATGTGCCGTATTTGTGTTAAATGAGAAAATGGGTCACCTTATATATAAAGAGCAGTTTGGTATGCGAGTAGTTTTTTCTTTGTTGTTTAAAACATAATTATTTAAATTTGATCTGGTAATACACGCAGTTGTAATACAACTTAATCTTTCGGAACGGTGGGTTTACTTAGGATAAATATGTGCTTGAATCGGCATACAAAGAGAGAATATTCCTATTATTTAAAGCTTGCACTTAAAGTGTCCTAAATTCAAAACTATTCCAGTACCGTAAAACAAGGTTACTTTGCACCAATGAGTATATTTGAACCAAAATCTTAAACATATAGTGTGAATGTTAATCTTTTTTCTTGTTGAAAGCACAAGTAATGCTTAAACAAGAACTTGCAAATGCTTTCTAAGATAAATTATATTCCAATATTTTTGTTTTAATATTTTTGTTTTAGAACTTGCAAATGCTTTCTAAGATAAATTATATTCCAATATTTTTGTTTTAATATTTTGGTGCAAGATAACCTTGTTTTTTTTCAAGAGTCCATATATGTCAGGTACTCACACAAAAAAAAGAGTGTTTGCGTGCGTGCGTGGCAACTCTGAGCTATGTAGGCCTGCTGGTGAGATATTTTTTTTACTGGATTCTTAAAAATATGACAATGAATTTAACAGCTTCCATTTCAATATCCTGGTTATGAATATAAATCTACCGTTTGTGTAAATAACGAATAGTTAAGAAACAAGATATTAGGCCTAGGCCCCTATTCATTACAATGAAATACAAAGTGGTAGGCCTACTAAATTTGTTAATTAATCCTTTTATGACTAAGGCCGAGGCACAATGCACAACCTGGAGAAATATATCTTGAAATGATTATATGTTACATGCTGATAGAGTATTGTCCTAAATATCTTAAGCTAATAAGTAAATCCTTGAACATTAAGTATTGGCCCTGAGTTAACATTATAGATGTATTTTATCAACAATGAAGTGTTTCATATTTTTTGAATGCTCGTAATATTATAAGAAATGTTGACTGTGCTCTCAATCAAATACTTGTAATACTTTTAAAGAAGTTTAAAACTATTTTATTTGAAAATGAAAAAAAAAACACTTTAAGTTAAAATTCACTTTTGTCTTTCTGACTTCACCCAATCCGACACCATATCCCCCACAGCCTGGCTCATGTTTAGGACAAACGCGTGATCAAAGTTTTTGTCGCAAATTATTGATTTCACTTCTGGATGAGACTCCTTCAAGTCCTTGACGTAGTTCAAAGGAGTCCAACCGTCCCGCGCCCCATAATATAAAATCAACTTGTCGCGGAACGTGGTCATTGTGTCGGAATCCAGCTCGGTCACATTTTCCATCTCGTCTTTAGCCAAGAAAAACACATTCCTAAGAACCGTCGGATTGACGAGGTCTACAGTAGTGTCGATCATGTCGTCAGTTGATTTATGAATGGAAAAATATATGTTTATAAGGACTCTTCTGAGGGTCCTAGGTAGAGAAGTGAAAACCCAGGCAAGAAAGACGATTAGTGGCACTATGGGTAGTATTAAACTGGTTAGGAACTTCCCATTGGGCGATGCTGCCATCCGCTCGATGGTCGGGAACATAAGATAGCATTTCCTCACCTGAGAGTGAATCCGCGAATTCTTCATAACCTCCAGAATCATTTTGCATCCGATGGAATGTCCGATGAGGTAAACTTTAACATTCGGAGGAATATATTTCTCCATGAAGGCGATTTTATGCTGGGCTTGGCCTTCCATATTGTAGAAATTAGGGTTTTTCGATAAGCTGGGTAACGCCCGTTCCTCCGGGGGTAGCTCGTGACCGGCGTGGGATAAGGCCCAAACGGGGATCCCGAGGTTAGAATGGATTGTGTCCAAGAAGATGGAATAGTAGCCAGTTAAACCAGGGTTACCCGATATGAAAAGGATCAATTCTTTATGACCTTTAAGCCCATCTTCAATCCAACCCCCTCTCGATACTACCCTTGTCGGGACACTGTTCACAAATACAAAACCTTCTTGCATGATTCGGGAAATAGTTTCTAACCGTGATCACAACACTCGCACTAACACCAAAACTCGATCAGCCTATCTCTTCCGTCGAAGAACGCGGAATGAAGCGAGTCAGCATAGTTTGTTGACTCGTCACAACTTCACGACAAGAAAGTGTTATCTAAACAAACAAAAAAAATGAACGTCAAGGTACACGAGAAAACAGGAATAACAAAAATATCATTAAGGTGTAACGTCACGTCACGTCACATGATTTCTCTCGAGTCTTCATTTCATTTGTTGAGTCAGGTTGACCAACAAGCTAATCTATACCCTCACAAAATAATTCGTACTTTAAAATTGTAATTGACATCTTTTGTTTTATTTCTTGAATAATTATCACTATCATTCTTAGTTAAAGTTCATTAGTTAATTAATTACACTTTAGTTCAAATAAATCATTATTATTTAAAATTATTATGGTGGTCACCAAGTGTGTTAACTATCTCCACATAGATGCCAATTAATTCAGTTTAAAGAATAACTACTAGGTGGCACTGGTAGCAGTATTAGTCTGTGGTGCTATTAGTAACACATTTATTTCATAGATGGAAATAAGTATATAGTCTTTTAAAACGTCACTAGGAAGCGATAGTTGTTATTTTATTGTTTCTCCTTTCTTATGATCACTGGGAAAGAGAAATTAGAGCGATAGTGAGATAAATCTAACTGGAGATGGAGATTTTGATGGATGTCGATGTTGAATGTCTCATGACGAAAACAAAAAGTTGTTTTCGAAATACCTGTCTGTCAATCTGTCTATATCTCAGCCTTGAGCAGAAACCATTTTACCAATCAAGGCAAGACTTGGTATCCAGGGTTCAGTGGCGTATGCAGGATTCAAATTTGGGAGGGAGTGGGGGTCAATATCTGAAAGCCTATTTTCTTAAATATGTAAAAAAATTGTATTTCTCAATTCTCAGCAATAATCATAGTTTTAGATTATTCATAATAATTACTAACCACTAACCAGTGATGTAACTTGTAAGAGGAATACTTCATACTTTATAATAATAATACCCGGTCCCGGCATAAATTTATCTGATTACCAAACCCTTCCCTCACCTCTGACAAGACATCTTGTGAATGTGGGGAATGCCAGGCCTCCACCGTGGTTCGGANTTGTGAATGTGGGGAATGCCAGGCCTCCACCGTGGTTCGGATTCCACGTTAAACTGTGGGACCTCCATTTCATCTCACAATCACCCTACCATTACACATTAGCGTAAGTGCGTATAACCCGAACGGGTAGTAAGACGCGGTGCTAATAATAAATAATACAGTCATTAAAGCTAAAGACGTTAGCCGGTCTTCACCTGTGCTGTTGTGCAGGTAATTCTTCGGTCTCTTCAAAGTCGAGAATGACCTTTCAACGGAAGATGTGGTCACTGGTATTATTCCCAAAATTGCTAATAGAATTGTCAGATTGATAAACATTTCTCGATTTAAAAATTTTATTTGTCGACAGCACTCCTTGGCTTTGGAGAGTCTGTAGCTTCCCAGTGTGGTGCCCAAAGGTTCCATTCCGTTTCCAATATATCTCTGCTAGTGTGCTCATCCTTGTAAGACTACAAAGCTGATAACAAGTCGCTAAACTTTTTGTTGACAGCGTTTAGTGGGATTAAACAGTCAAGTCGTCTTAATAGATCCCTATGGTTTGAAAATCTCCCTTTCAGTGTAGCTAATATCTCGTCCAAATAAGGATAGAACACAATCTGTCGGTAGTATTCTTCTGGGGGTTTCGCCTTCAACATTTGCTCTGTACCTCTGAGTGTTGTGTCTGTTCTAGCTTTAAGTACAGTAGCCCTATGGCTTCTTTGGTGCTGACTGACATCTTTAAAAAGTTACCAGACCAAATTACGTATCCCTACACCGAACCAGATGATCTTCAAAAACATGTGTTTAGCAGCTGTTTCTTCTGACGGTCAAAATTTAGGTATATAGCTAAATGTTGACTGTCAGCAGTCATCTGTGAGCTGTCAGTCAGCACCAAAGAAGCTGTCAAAAGTCTTTAATTAGGAGGCCTGAACATCGGGGTGAGAACTCGAAATTGACAAAACTAATAGAGAAAACTGTGATAACAGTTTCCTGGACTACTTCTTGATGAGTTAGAACAGAATTATCCACCTCGGTGCTCTTGGCGCAAATTGCTCACCTCGGGACCTCACTACCGTGGGTTCAAATCCAGCCGAGGTCCACGGGTTTTTCATGAGCGATAAAATTCCGTGGTACAACTTCCTTTGGAGGGGGGGAGGGTGGGGGGGAAGCGATCTCATGTTCACTATGGCACGTAAAAGAACCTTGGCAGGTATTTATTGTAACTTTTAAAAGAGCTATCTTGATATATTAATGTTTGTACGCCACCATTAGGGGGACATTTGATATAACGATTGAATTGGGTCCAAGTTTGCTGTTCTGTATTATAATAATTATAAAGGTATAATGTCTTATTTTATAAATTAAAAGTTCTAGTGTTTTATAGTTATTTTTATTTTAAGTAGATAAACAGTTTTTTTAAAAGATATTTCACACGTTGTCTATTTTAATAAAACCCAACACTTACGTTATATGCGTGATAGTTCCCGACACGTGAGACTTAGAACACAGATTAAGATGTCATAGACTCCACCTACACGGCTCCTCGTCAGGAAGGAAAGTGAAGAGATGCGTACTCTGAAGGGGTGTATCAAGATGTC
>CABFVX010003843.1:59010-76940 GCA_902151425.1 Timema shepardi | reverse complement strand
AACAGTTACTAGATCTACTTTCATAGGAAGAACCTTATCTGACAGCTAGAACAGTTACTAGATCTACTTTCATAGGAAGAACCTTAGCTGACAGCTAGAACAGTTACTAGATCAACTTTCATAGGAATAACCTTATCTGACTGCTAGAACAGTTACTAGATCTACTTTCAAAGGAAGAACCTTATCTTACAGATAGAACAGTTACTAGATCTACTTTCATAGTTTAAAGGCATAAAAAATATGTTAACTTCTATTTAAATTTTATGTAAATGATCTTCACAGTGTTCTATATTATTAGTGTAATTAATATGCACTTTTGTAACCGTTCATTACTAAACTTATAAACTAGAACAGAAAACACCCGGTGCCCAACCAGTAGTTTTATCACTGTGAAAGGGCGAAGCCCTCATTCTACCAATCATACATTTTTTTGCCTTACCGGGAATCAAAGCATTGACCCTTAGCTCAATAGACAGTGTTCCATATTATCCGAGTTTTTCCTGTTGTCTGAGGTCATATTGGTCACGTTAAGCTCGGATAATCGGGACTAAACCGTATTGTATATGCCTATAAAATAACATCCACTACAGTGGCCATATGGTCTAAGGCATCACTCTGATGTTAGAATAGACTTGCCATGACAGCGAGATCGGAATTGGGATCCCGGTAAGGTGTACTATGAGTAAATTAATAATTCCATGCAAATGCGGGTATACTTCCTCTAAATTTAACCGTTCTCATCCCTAGCTCATTATCGTAATTAGTACATATGTGTCCAACCGGAATGGGTAGTAAGACGTGGTGACAAAAAATCAAACAAATTATAATGTAATAAAATGTTGACAGTAAAATAATATATTTGTATTTTTTTAAAGGACCTTCTTATGACAATTGGGCTGTAGGTGTTGACACTAAGTCCATAGAACTCATCAAGAGCTACGTTTAACAAGGGTCTATGTCCAGTTAAATTACTATCGAGAAAATCTACGAATATTTTGATGCTCTGAGCTTATGTATAAATTGTGCTCATCTGGGATTATATCCGACACTTCGGCTTAGACTGCAGGACTTTATAAAAGTTTGGTCCGTTGGTTTAATTGGTCCAGTGTGATTAATATACTAAATTATAGTAATCAGTCAGTGTAATAAACATTTTCTAAAACGTTTAAATCACTGCTCGGTATATATCCACGGTTGATTAAGGGGTATAAATAGACCCATATACGATGGTAAAGTTTTCACTCTGACCACTCAACCCCATTTATTAGCAAATTTAAACTTCATTCTTACAGATATATGGTCAGTATCGCTGACCACTCATATGTTGGTGATGAACAACATTTTCAAATTAAACTGTAATTTCTGTGTTTGTTATTTAATTAATTGTGTATGAGTTAACATAAATTGAACGAATTATATATAGAATCAAATGCGTTTATTTAGAATTGATTAATTTTCAGTCGGTATGTGACAGGAAACATCAGTAAGATGTAGTAATAAAAATATTATATTATTAATATAGTCAACCTTGTGATTGTAAATCTACCTTAAGAGCATATATCTAACGCATTTAACCGGGGCATTAAACGCACTACTACGCTGGAACCAAAAAACGTACCTGATTATGGCCTTCTGTGTTTTTCAATAATTAAAATCAATGAAACTAGGATCAGAACAATAGTATTTTTATATTATAATAATTAGAGGAGAGGGTGGATATATGGGCCCACCCTTTGTTTTTTCATAATAACTATCGCAGAACTTCCTAAATTGATCTGAAAATATCAGAAAATACACTTCGGAATATATTTAATATAACTTCAATGAAATTAGGGATCTTTTTTGGAAACCTTAATGTAGAAAAAAAATTTCTAAATATGACTAACACTTGGTAACTAAAAGAACTTGTGCTGGTAATATGAGCCCCTTAGTTTAGGAACAGAAATTCACTAAAAATAAAAGATTTAACATTTTTATTCAAACACAATTCTGTTATATATTTAAATGTATATTGATAGTACTAATTTAAAATTGTAAGTTGAAGTTTAAAGGTTAAGTGTAAGTTAAAAGAACTTGTCCATATTTACTTGTTAAAATCACAAATGTATGCATACTCTGTACCCACAATTCATAACTTCTGTCTGATGAAACAACTCCTTCACAGAAAATACAAACGTCATCATCATCCCTATCAGGACGAGGAAAGCCTATTTCAATTTATGGAAGAGACTCGTCTGAATCATTGTTGAACTCTTCATACGATCCTTCAGCTAGGAAAATTAGGTTTCTTCTTATAGATGGCTTCAACTTATTTTTCCTCTGGTACTTTTGTCTCACTGATGGCGGTTCATCTCCCTTAACAGACTTATGTTTCTTACCTTTTCTTTTCCTTTGTGTTTATGCCTTTTTCTACTCGGACTCTTCTAATGCAAGTTTATAGGGGGGACGATGTTATTTTTGCAGCCTTCATAAGACTTTGGTCCTTTGTTTGTCATCTTTCCTTTAGGTTGCGGAATTTGCCAAATATATTCTGGTGATACACGATTGGACTTTTCTTCCAAGTCCTTTGCATATGGTCTAGCATCTCGTTCTGGTTCATTAGATTTGGCGACAGAGGGCATAGAGGAGTTAACGTCCTGAGGAGATGTCAGTGATTGTACCTTTTGTCTAACATTCATTGCCCTTGTTTTCTTCAAGGCTCTGTATCAACTTCTGAACCAACAAAATCTGTGTCGTTGAACATCTATTGGTTAAAAGGGTATATTCCGGTAACCTTCAACCTATTAACGGCTATTTCTCCAGTTTGACACTTCAGATATGCATTGCCCAAAAGTATGGCCCGAGAGGTCTGGTGTTAGAATGTAGCATCCACTGTATAATGTTTCAATGGGCCCATGAAGGTCCTGTCTAATGGTTGCATGGTCGTGTGTGGAGGAAGACTTAAAAAGTGTTACATTATTATGACAAGCAATTCCTACAACATTAATATTCTTAGTGTGGGTGTTATGCCCATCAAGAATCAGTAAGACAGGATCTTCTACTGTTGATTTTGTTTGATTGATAAAGTGATTAAGCCATGCAGTAAAGAGATTGCCTCTGATCAAACCCGATGGGAGGTATTTTCCGATGGAACCTTGTGGAGCTCCTTTCATTAACGTCTCTTGTCATAGTTTTCCGCGGGAAAAATCAATATTGGCGGGACAAAAATACCTCCCGCACGCGTTCAGCATATGGCAGTTACTAATGACCCCTTTCAGCAGAGGTTGGGGTTCCAACCTGCAGTTTTCCTCTGAGACCAACGACTCGTGGGACTTTACTCTGAATAACAGACATGCCGGTTTCGTCAACATTGAATATTTGGTCTTGTGGACATTTATGTTTTTTTAACTCAACTTCCTTATTAAACCCATTAGCACGAGTAAAACACGGGGCTGATGGTTTGAAGATCGACAATTTATCTTTGTGGCGGGCCATAAAATGATCAAACCAGACTCGGCCAACTACCTCACCACCATAAAATGGATGTCAAATGTTATTTTTTTTCACACAACTGGTAAGCTAGAAGCCGCACATATTGTCTCGTAAGACCACGAAACTTTGACTCCATGACCAGTAAATATTTTACAAGTTCTTTATCCATATCAGGTGACATAGTTGGCTTTCGCCCCAATTTCATATTAACTGCTTCTTCAATAGGCAACTCAAGACGAGAAAGTCTTTGAAAAGTGTAACAAGGCATAGACCGTATATTCAAAGCTTTTTTTTTAACCCCAATGTCTTATCTTTCAACGCCTGTATTGCATTAATCATATCTTGTTTATTCCATAACTTTAGTTTTGACGACTTTTTTTTGACGTACAAGGAGTTTGCAAGGCATCTGTAAAATAATAATATTAAATATTATCACATTGAAATGTAGTGACTGCGATATTGGCCCCTTAGTTATGGGGCTCAAATTACCAGCATCGTAAGGGCTCATAAAACCACCCTCGCCATCTTGGTAAACACGATTTTTTGCACACTTATTCGTAGCCGTAATTTATAATGTTAACACCGGAATCTTACCCTTAGAACTTAACCTATACTAAGATACAATAATAATTAACAGTTATGAACGAGTAATTGCATTAATAAGTGTCAAACATATGCCTTTATCAGGAGCGAAAAATAAAAACACACCAAAAATCACTCGCCAATAGAGGAACTACTTCAGTGCATCCTACAGGTATGTCTAGTAACTATTTCTAATAGTTAAAGTTTCTCCCGCTAGAATTCATTACCTGCTTACTTAGAAACCGAAGGGGTCCATATTAACAACCGGGCTCATATATCCACCCTTTCCTCTACATAAATTATATCTTGTCTTATTTTCTAAATTAGTATACTACAACTATTTAATTGGTCTTATTTACATAGTTTTGGGGAAAAAAATAATAATATAGGAAGCCGCACCATGATGTGACACTTAATTTGATCCTCATTACTTCCTTAAGTTTCCTGCTATCCGGGGGTGAGAAGGGGTCTTTTAATTCTCTGAGATACTCGGATTTCTCTGAAAGCGGTAAATTTCAAGCCACGTTGTGGTTGCTATTTTCAAAAACTAGGCCTATTATCCGTGCTTATAAACTCTACACACATACAAAAAATATATATAAATCCTATGTATTAAAACCATATCCTGATCCGATGGTCACGTGGTCTTAGGCGTCACTTTTAGTAGATTTGACTTCCATGGAGGGGGTAATATCGGGGTTTAAGTCCCTGTTAGTTATACTTAAAACAAACTAAATGTTTTTTTTACTCTAACCACACAATTGAATGCGGGTACATGACATCTAAATTCTACCTTCCTCAAACTTACCACCTTAGTGTTAATATACAAATAGTCTTAATGGGTATTAAACGGGGTATAACAGCACACATTTTTTAGAATTAAAACTATAGTAGAGGGTTAACAAACTCAAGGACTCCAGGCGGGCTAAATCAACATGAAAACTATTATCCCCTCTTCCAAAGAGATTTCAAATAAATTCCCTAATCCCCGGAAATCTTGGGGGAGGGAAGAGGGGGGGGATTGGCGAAGAGGAATCGGCAGGAAGTAGGAACCAACTTCACTTCATTATTGGTCGTATTAAAACAGTGTTAGTTTCATTGGAGAAAGTGAGAGGAAAGTGGGGGGGTTGGGGGGTTGGAAGTAAGCACCCTAATTTGGATTACGTCTGTCTCCGAGGGTTGAGGTGGATGGGTAAGGGGGTTCCACAGTAAGGAGAAGAGGATCAATGATCCCCTTTTGTAAACAATGGTATCTTAGACCCACCACCGTCTCCACAGAACTGCCCCCTCCTTGCTGTATCTAGGAGATACTGGAGCAGAGCAGGGCCTCGTGTAACAGTGGCTTTTGTGAGCTCACCCAGGAGGGGAAGAGGATTGCTAGGTGGATTAAAGCATAAACCCACTTCAGTGGCCCGCACAGTCTAAGGCGTCACTATCGCAATAAACTGGACTGCCTATGACGTGGAGGTTGGGGTTCAAATTCCGGTCAGGTGTATTTCTAAGATGATTTTACACTCTCCTTCCACTAAATTGCCTGTGCACATAAGCATACCTAGTTCCTTAGTCTAATTAGTACACATGCTTATAAACCTAATGGGTAGTAAGACGTGCTGCTTGAAATAATTAACCATAACACTGGGATATAATATATTAATTGGTGTTCTGGTATATTGTTTGTATTATATCTAATAAAGTATTACTATAAATGTTATTAAAACCAAAATGGACTGGCATAATAATATAGAATATAACAAAACAAAACAAAACAGTTATGCGTTTAAAACAAACTAACGAATAACTTATAAAAAATATATTATATTAGATGTAGCCAGGTGAGATATCACCCAATTCAGCTTCGTCGTTTGTCAAAGTCACATGGTTTGAGGTATAAATCCCAGATGACAGTCCAGACGTTTTGTGATGTTTGACCCGATCTACATCTCAACACTTTAATTTTAGAGAATTCAACTAACTTTTTATAAAATCGGGAACCTTGTCATAATATTATTATTATTATTATTATAGCACCACGTCTTACTACCCGTTCGGGTTACACGCTTGAGAACTACGCTTAATAACTACGCTAATGGGTTAGGAACTGGGAAGGTTTAATCTAGAAGAAATGAACTCGCATTTACGTGGAGGGAGAGTAGAAGACCACTTATGAACGCCCCCCCCTCCACCCGAGTTCACACTATTGAAATTCGAACCTCGATCTCCCCGTCCTCGGCAGTATAGCCCTACACGAAACAAGCGCTTTAGATAACTACGCCACCGAGGCGGGTCGGTTATAAAAGCATGCAGACATTATTTGAATATCACAAATTATGTATCGATGGAATATATATATATATATATATATATTATTAATATCAACAATATAAGGGTATTCAAACAAGTCTGCGTTTTCTATTTTTTTTATGAAAGTTATATTAGTTACAATGATTTTGCCTTAAAATATATACTATATATATATATTTATTTTATTAAATATACTATATGTATATTATATACAGGATGAGTAGAAAATCTATACAAATGTCAATAGGATATAGGAAATACTAAATCAAACCTTTTTCGTTAATTGACGTATATCAGCAAACGTCACCCTTAGATGTAGAGAGCACTGTTGGTACATAAATGAAAGAAAAACATCGTGAAAAACATTGGTATTTATAGCAGTTTACAGCAGTTTCATGCATGTTTACATGAGATGTTCCAGTTTCATAAAGAGGCCGGTGCAATCATGTAAATGTTGGTCACACGCCTGTTAGGACAACTTTGACGGTACAATCTTACTCTCACATTTCCATTGGCAGCCCCATACGTTGGTTGGATGCATGGGTGTAGAATCACAATATGTGAAATGATTCATGTTACACGTACGTAGGTCACGTTACGAATGACGATAGCGAAAAATAGCCATTTGGCACGACGCGTAACATCACCCTCTAGCACCTAAAGGTGAAATATTGTTCATATATATGTGTGTGTGTGCATATATATATATATATATATATACATATACAAGAACAAAATTTTTCTAGTATTTTATTTCTACCATTAAAGTTTTTACAGATAGTTTAAAACCATCCTGTATATGAGACGATAAATATGCGATACTATATATATATANCACCTAAAGGTGAAATATTGTTCATATATATGTGTGTGTGTGCATATATATATATATATATATATACATATACAAGAACAAAATTTTTCTAGTATTTTATTTCTACCATTAAAGTTTTTACAGATAGTTTAAAACCATCCTGTATATGAGACGATAAATATGCGATACTATATATATATATATATATATATATATATATATGTGTGTGTGTGTGTGTGTGTGTGTGATACCAAGATTTAATTGTAAAGTTTCTTTAAATTATTATTAGCCCCGCGTCTTACTACCTGTTCGGGTTGTGCGCACTAACGCTAATGTGTAATGGTAGGGTGATTGTGAGATGAAATGGAGGACCTACAGTTTAACGTGGGATCCGAACCACGGTGGAGGCCTGGCATTCCTCACATTCACAAGATGTCTTGTCAGAGGTGAAGGAAGGGTTTGGTAACCAGATAAATCTGTGCCGGGACCGGGGAGAGTTTCTTTAAAACACACATTTAAATACACTAGACCCGATAGTCTTAAGATTTACTAAAATTCTTAGAAATATTCTTTTCCCAACCAAGTAAAATCAACAATTTCTTGTAATTAAAGACACATGAGCAGATTTTTGTTCTATTTTAAATACTGAACACAAAGTTTATTTAACCAATTTTCTTTATATTAAAGTTAATGAAAAGTAATTTCATCTATTCATAATTAACTGTTATTCTTAAACGTATTTTTAATATAGCTTGTTTGACGTTTCATAACGTATTTCGTTAGAAACCTATTAATTGATTTTTTAAAAACGTCAATAGGAACTTTCTAAAAAAAACATGTCCAAGGAAGAAGAAACCATTCTCGTTCGTTCCTTCAATCTGAGATGTCGTAACGTTATTTAGACATTAAATAATTGTATTCAGCCTAGAAGTTATTTTATATATTACCTGCGTATGAACAAATCAATAATTTCCATTAAGATAGTCGGATCCATAAGGCATTTACAATCTGTTCAAAATAAGTACGGACACCATCGTTTGAAACTATCTACTCCTGTAATGCAATAACACAGCACTGGTAGGTGCAACGATAGATTGTATTTCACAGATACATTTTGTAATAAATGATTCAGATCTGTAACGTAGTAGTAATACAATATTATGATGCAACAATTTATGTAAAAAATCAAAATATACTATAATAATAACAATGAACCCATGCGATACATTTAAGACCATTATTATTAGCACAGCGTCTTACTACCCATTCGGATTACACGCAATTACGCCCATGTGTAATGGTAGGATATTTGTGAGATGAAATGGAGTACCTCCAGTTTAACGTGGAATCCGAACCACAATGGAGGGAGGGCCTGCCATTCCACACATTCACAAGTCGTGATTAAAACAAATCTTGTCAGAGGTGAAGGAAGGGTTTGGCAATCAGATAAATCTGTGCCGGGACCAAGGATTGAACCCCGAACCCCCAGCACAGAGGTCCAACACCTTAACTCTAGACCACCAGGTCACCCTAATTATTAATAAATTCGCCACTAGTAAAATCAAATGTCTGTAAAGAAATTTACTAATGTACTCCTTCTAACGTGTTTCTTGTTAGATACCATTGACTATACATTAATATTTATAGCTTACTTATTATTTATCTGTCAGCTTTATCTATAAAACATATATTTGGTAAGAACAATAGGCCCTAGATTCTATTAAACAATATTCCATACAAAAGAGGTTTTTACTTAGCTTTTACGGAATACACAAAGCCATTACAGATATTGATTGAGAGAAATGATTGGCGAGAACACATAATGTATCATCTTGTAGAAAGGTTGTATTAATATACATATTCCCCCTTCTTCAAATTGTTTATTAAGTTCACGTATAAAACCACACACGAATCAGAAAGAAAGCACAGTAGTGTATTCATATCTACAAAATACTTAGGAAGGAACGTGTCGAGATTGGATCGTATATTAATAAATTAGTTAATACTTATTTGATACTATTATTCTTGATGGTGTCACCTATGCACACACTATATTTATATTAACTTAAGTGCTTAAGAATATATTAATAATAATACAAATTTACCTTTATGATGTGATTTATTACTGAACATAATTTAAGGTTATTGAAGTGATCAAAGAGGAATAACATTTTTTTTAAAATCTTATGCCATATTTCGCCACAAATATATTTATTAAAACTTTACACACGAAAAGAAATGGAAATAGTGCTTTTATTTTTATGTTTAAACTTGATATGTTCGGTGCGAACGTACGAAAACAAGGCGCTATCATCATTGTACACAGATATTGAACAAGTAAATTATGATCATTTAACTGATATTAAGGCTCTTATGAAATATTATTTATATGGCTTTACAAGTCACGTGTTTTTAGTTGGTAGATCATCAAAGTTCATTGATGGAATCATTCATGGTATACATGGAGACCGACTGATTTTTCGAATCAAAACTACGGGAACTCACTCTTTAAGTGAACAGCAAAACAGAGAAGAAATGGCGTTCACTTTTAAAACCCAGAAGGTCAAAGTTTACCCGTACCTTGACAAGGCAGACAACATAGTTTTCCTGTTTGGTGATGGTACCCTACCAGAACTCGGAAATATTCTTCAGTATGTTGAGCGTTTCCCCTTCTGGATTCCTACAGCGAGATTTCTCATAATCCTCCCTCAATGTATCGCGAACACACAGAGATATAACTTGGCTTCAGTCTTCCGTGACTTGCGTTCTAAAAATATCTTCAAAAGTATCGTGACTTGTTGGAAAACCAGAAGAGGGCGGTTCGGTAATTTTGTATTTACATTCGACGCTTTTAAAGACACAGTATCAGACATAACTAGTAGATCAAAAAACGAATCAGAACTAAACGCCATCACGGACGAAGCCCTTAAAGATCTCAGAGGTTACAGGATGAGAGTATCGCTGTTCCCGAACTCTGGTAGAGCCTATGTGTCGAAATATTCTGATGGAAGCTCGTCGTATCATGGATCTGACGGGGAGATGCTGAACGCTTTAGCCAAACATATGAACTTCCTTCCTGTAGTGTCGTCACCAGCGGACAACGACACTTACGGGTATATAATGGACAACGGGACAGCCACTGGCGCGGTAGGTGATATATTGTACGGCAGGGTAGACTTTGCCATCAATTCTAAGTATGTGCTGCACACGAAAGGCGTGCTAGCGTATACCTACCCTCACGACAAGGACGACCTCTGCGTCCTGGTCCCGAAAGCCAAACGGGTCCCCCGTTACAGGAGCCTGTTCGCGCCGTTCTCTGGAGCGGTGTGGCTCGCTCTTCTGCTGTCCTTGCTGGGCTCGACCGTGTTCGTGTACGGCTCCAGGAACTGTAGGAGGAGAGACTGCGTATCCACCATCGCTCTGGAGACTTACAGGACCTTCATATCTGGTGGTTTCAAGATGGAGCCGATCACGATCGGCGAGAGGCAGTTCCTATCAATCATCCTGTTCTTCAGCGTCGTGATGACGAACGCCTTCCAAGGGTGTTTGACGAGCCACCTGGTCACACCGAGGTACCTACCGGATATCAACACCTTGAAGGGTCTCGACGATTCCGGTCTTCACATCCTCGTCTATCCTGGTCTGGGGAGATTCCTGAAGACGAACGCCCGCGACCCCGTCCTTTCAGGTCTGTTGGACAAGTTCGTCGCCGTCCCTTATATTGAAGACGCCTCTAGGATCGTCGTAGACACGGGAGCCTACGCTCTGCTGTACAACAGGTTCTTCGCTCACTACAACTGGCGAAGGTCCGAACTTATGGACGATGGCTTCCCGCAGCTTCACATCATGGAGGAGATCTTCTTGCCCGCCTTCGTGAGCTACGCCTTCCCCCCTCGCTCGCCCTTTCTGCCCAGGATTGACATCCTGATAAGAAGGGTCATAGAGGGGGGTCTACTCGGGTATTGGGAGGGGAGAACTTTCCACGAGTTGACCTTGAAGAAGGTGCTCTCTCTGCCGACCAGACGCGTCCAGCCTCCGACAGTGATAAGCTTGTCTCATCTCCAGACCGCGTTCTACATATTAGGGTTGGGTATCTCTGGTTCGCTGTTTGTATTCGTGTCGGAATTATATTGTGTGAACATACACGGTAGACAGACACCTTAACTTAGTCGATGGTGCATCGTAATATTGAATATCCGGGTTTGAAACCTGGCATGGCGCAACAAGTGATTATTGGATAAATTGTAGCCTTCTATTGAATGTGTGTAAGGTATATTATATATATTATATAAGGTATATTATATATATTATATATTTAAGCTAGTTTGTAAGTATTGGACTGATATGATCAGTATATTCAAAAGGTGCACACTAAGTCTCCCACATAAAAATTAAATGTCTTAAAAGATGATTATTATTATTATTATTATTATTAGCACCGTGTCTTACTACCCGTTCGGGTTATACGCACTTACGCTATTGTGTAATGGTAGGGTGATTGTGAGATGAAATGGAGGACCTACAGTTTAACGTGGAATCCGAACCACGGTGGTAGGCCTGGCATTCCCCACATTCACAAGATGTCTTGTCAGAGGTGAAGGAAGGGTTTGGTAATCAGATAAATCTGTGCCGGGACCGGGGATTGAACCCCGGACCCTCAGCACAGAAGTATGACACCTTACCCCTAGACCACCAGGTCACCTCTTAAAAGATGAATGACATTACAGACGAGTGTCGAAACTATTCATAAAAAAAAAAGCTACTGTAATGCCTTTGGAACACATAATTGATCTAACATAGGATATTTGCTAGTAATGAATATAGTTATTGTGAAAAGTAATCCTAAATTAATTGGTTGTTGTAATGTCTGCTTGGTGTTACATAAGAAGAGGGGGTACATCACAGTGTTACGTAACACAAATCTTATACTTCAATTAAAGTAGTGACATAATGTTATTGTTCATGTTTTCAACATAGTAGACATACGCTAAGATAACAGACAACTTCCGACTATAAGTTGTAATAAATCTTAGTCCTTTTACTGTAGCAAAGGTTTTCCTATGAAATAGCGACATTCTTTCTCTTGATGAGAAAAGTTACATAACACAGATTGGAGGGGGGGAGAGGTCAGGATAAATGTATATAAGTGGTTACACAGGTATACGGGCGGGATGGGGTTGCACAAATTTGGACATTATTTTATTTTTCTCAGCGTCTTTGTCTGATTTTAACTACACTAATAAGATAGACCCGCCTCGGTGGCGTAGTTGGCTAACGCGCTTGTCGTTTTGAGCTCGACTGCTGAGGATGGGGAGATCGAGGTTCGAATCTCGGTCGGGTGAACTGGGGGTGGTTTTTCCTAAAAGATTTTTCACTCTCCCTCTATGCAAATGCGGGTTCACTTCCTCTAATTCAACCTTCCCAAATCCTAATCCATTAGAGTAGTTAGTAATTAAAGCGTATAGCCCAAACGGGTAGTAAGGCGCGGTGCTAAATATTATTATTAATAATAATAAGATATATATGGAAAAGGTATACTTTAAAGACAATGTACTCGCATTTGCGTGAAGGGAGAGTGAGAAACTATTGTATTTAAATCTACTCTCAATACACCCACCCTGGATTCGAGCTCCAAGATTCCAAGAACAGGTAAACCGTACCAGATCTGCCTTAATATTAGTCTGCGTGCTCACTGGTGTGGGTTTGGTCGATATCTTTCAGAAAGTGATTAGATAACAATTAAAAAATACTCCAACTTTCTCGGTGAAGAATTAAATTTTAAATTTAATATCCTTCGACCCCTAGGAGTGAGAAGTATTTTTTGATAAAATTCGACGTTTCATGAACCCATAAAACCAAAAAAGTTGTTTTTTGCGATGCTGCCTATCCGTCTTCATGTTGGCACAGCGCCGAAACCATTTTACCGATAGTGCTAGAACTTTCTATATAGGGCTTACTCAGGATTCCTCAGAGGAGTGTTAGTAGTCATATCTAACCTTAATATTAAGGGTGCTTTACTTAGGATTCCTCAAAGGAGTGTTAGTAGTCATATCTAACCTTAATATTAAGGGTGTTTTTACTTAGGATTCCTCAGAGGAGTGTTAGTAGTCATATCTAACCTTAATATTAAGGGTGTTTTACTTAGGATTCCTCAGAGGAGAGTTAGTAGTCATATCTAACCTTAATATTAAGGGTGTTTTACTTAGGATTCCTCATAGGAGTGTTAGTAGTCATATCTAACCTTAATATTAAGGGTTTTTTACTTAGGATTCCTCAGAGGAGTGTTAGTAGTCATATCTAACCTTAATATTAAGGGTGTTTTACTTAGGATTCCTCAGAGGAGTGTTAGTAGTCATATCTAACCTTAATATTAAGGGTGTTTTACTTAGGATTCCTCAGAGGAGTGTTAGTAGTCACATCTAACCTTAATATTAAGGGTGTTTTACTTAGGATTCCTCAGAGGAGTGTTAGGAGTCACATCTAACCTTAATATTAAGGGTGGTTTACTTAGGATTCCTCAGAGGAGTGTTAGTAGTCATATCTAACCTTAATATTAAGGGTGCTTTACTTAGGATTCATCAGAGGAGTGTTAGGAATCATATCTAACCTTAATATTAAGGGTGTTTTACTTAGGATTCCTCAGAGGGGTGTTAGTAGTCATATTTAACCTTAATATTAAGGGTGGTTTACTGAAGATCCAAAGGAAACTAAAACATCTCCAAATTCACTGAAACTATTTTGATTTAATTTTATATTTAGATACCGTTTAAAAATATAAATAAAATGGAAACTCATTTCACAATGAAAATTATTTTGAGGTTACTTTAAGGTAACCGAAATATCCAATTTAAATCATATCTGTGGAATTATTCTAGATACGAAATAAACTTATAATTGTAAAGTTGTGGTCTTATTAATTATATAAAACAATTATTGGAAATATATTTCATTAAAACAATAGCTTCTGAGTAATAAGTAGGTTAGTATATTTTTAATTGAGGTGTGAAATGGATTATGTTCTTTGCTGGACCATAATGTATCTGTAGCAGTCTATATTATTTGGTTTCACAAAGATTATGAGCTTTTGGTAGCTGTCGCTATTTTTTTTTATAAAAGAGAAAGTCAGTCTGTTGTACAGAACTTTTTTTTTTGCAGGTGTCTTACTAACCGTTCGGACCCGCTCCGGTGGCGTAGTTGGCTAACGCGTTAGTCGTGTTGAGCTCGACTGTTGAGGACGGGGAGATCGAGGTTCGAATCTCGACTCGGGTGAAATGGGGGTTGCATAATTAGTGATTAAGCGTGTAGCCCGAACGGCTATTAAGACGTGGGGGGCTAGATAAAAAAAAATTAAAATAATCAATGCAAGTGTCGAATGGGTCAGTAAAATCTGTCGCCTGAACTTTTCGATCCGCGCGAGTTTCAAAACACTCTCGGGTTGAATATTAAGAGAGTTGAGCAAGTTTTAAAGTGAGTGTGAATATGTCCCGGGTGTTAAAAAAGTAAACACATCCAAATGACGAAGATTGATCATTCCCCCCCCCCCCCCACATCGTGTGTATATGTACACGAGAGGGTCACCTGCCCCTCCCCCCACCCTCCTCCCAACCCAGCTTCATTCTTCTCGGAGGAAAAGTCCGACAATTTGTGTGCGAGCTTTTTTCTTTCTTTCTAGCCTCGTCCGGATTTTCACCAGAGGTTTGGTTGGATGAGAGGGTTGGGTCTAAAGGGGTGGAGGGAGTTAACCTTTAAAACTACCCCTCTCTAGGGGGATGGTATAAAAAAAAAGATACCCTGACTGGAGCGTTGCGGGTTATTTGAGGTCTCCGAGGGGGGTCTTCTCGCCTCAATGCATCCTCCCCCCCCCCAACCCTTCCCCCCTCAAGCCGACCGTCCGGAGTTGAGCTAATGGCGCGTTCCCTTCCCTCCACCCCCCTCCCCCTCTAGGTGGTAAGTCCCAGTTTCGAGTGAACCGCGGGTACTCCTTGTGGTCACGGATCACCAACCCACGTAACGAGTTTCTGGAAGTTACGTTAAGGAAGGACATCACAAAGTTCAATTTTTTTTTTCTCTTTAATTAATTTTTTTTATCGCGGGTAGTTTATTAGCTACTAAACGACGCTGCCTATCTATGACGTCACGGCGAGTCAAGATATAGATCCTCATGTTTATATATTATTTAGGTTTAGAAAATATGAAACAATTTTTAAAGGCAAGTCAATCCTAAGAGGGAAAAAATAGTAGAGTATTTATATTCGTAAGTGGAGGAGGGTAAGTTTTATCAGCAGGTAGCTAGGGTACTTACAGGATGAACTACTAATAGTTCCCGCTTCATTTGTAGATCGTTCTTTGAAGTGTTTTAGGGCTTAGGAGTGATTAATGTCTTTAGTTAAGATTCCGGCCACTTCGCAACATAGCTTTAAATTCACCAAGAAGACAAGGTAAGTAGAGTTTCGTGGAGTTTTAGAATAAATTTTTAAAACTGCATCTGTGGTATGTTCTTTCCCACTCGTCCCCATTTGACCACTGAGTGTTCTACTGAGTGATATGTTCTCTCCCACTGTCCCCATTTGACCAATAATGAGTGATGAGAACGTTTCACGAGGTACAGCTTAGACTTACTCTGTTTATCCTGGCAATACTCCACGACACGCCGAACTAAGATATATGTTTAATTTTTAAAACACTTATTAATATGTGGATCCTGCAGATACTGTGTTACAGATCAAATGGGGCAAAGAAGTGACGAAATAGAAAATTACTCTAATTTGTAAGTTTTTTTGTTAGCACCGCTTATTACTACATGCTTATGTACTGGCTACTATATTGTGTTAGGGATGAGAAATATTTAATTTAGAGGAAGTGTACTCTTATTTGCTTGGAGGGAGAACGGGAAACTGTTTGGGGTAAATCATCCTCAGTACACTCAATCGAGATTCTAACCCAAATCTCCCTGTTCTCGGACATTCCGTATATTGCTAGAGTAACGCCTTAGATCATACGGCCACCGAGGTGGGTGACATTTCCTCCAAGATCACATCAAATCCATCCCACGTATGATGTGGACATATCACCTGCACTGGTGGTCAAGGAGACGTAAGCGTCAGGCTCGTCTTGACTGGTTTTCTGGAGACGGATAGGTCATCGTACGAGTCCCGTCCGGAGATTAACGAGCTATTTCCACATGGATTGTCTCGCAATCTCCCTCCACAAAAATTACAGGTTTATTTACTCAAGGTATATCGTCCTTATTTGACGGAAGTGTATCCGCATTTGCGTCGAAAGAGAGGGAGAAATTATTTAGGAACAACAAAAAACTCTTGAAATTCCATAACGTGATATCTAGAGAGGACAGACGCTTCTTATCGCCATGCACACCATTGTGAATACTAACAACAACATAACAATATACACTCATTTCTTGGGTGTTTCCATTTTATTTATATTTGTAGTAACCCCCCACACCACAAGAATGTTTACATAATTAGTTCTGTTATCTCAAAGTTTCCTTTCCTCACAATTCCCACAGGCAAATTATTCCTTATTTTTTTTACAAGTTTATCCAAACGTTTTATAATTGATTCGTTTATTAACGTTTTTTTAATCTACATGTGTAACTAAACTACAGGTTCCTGTGATAAAAAAAAACACATCCTGCAAATGGGCCATTTTCAGGTTGTATTTTTATATCATCCGAGTAATTTTTTTATTCTTATAAAAATCATGATAAGACATAAAAAAATCCAGTCTCTAGACGAGGGAGAATTTATTACCTACCTCTTCCCCCTTTTTTTAGTTTTATTTGGTATTTTATTTCTGAGAACAGTCGTGACTATGATAATAACGGTTGGAGGGGGAAAAAACACATTACTTTTACAACGAATGTGGGAACGAACATATGCTTTCGGGCTAATAGGGAAATGTGTTTCTTGTCGAAGTGGATCCCCTTCCTTATTCATCACTCCTTTTCTTTCATACCAAAATCTCAGAGCAAGTTGAGATTCTAAAAACTTGCGTGGGAAGTTTCCCGCTTCTCTGAATATATTGAGTAAAGTTTCGTATTTTTAAATAAATATTTGTGTGTATTACTCATGGGTTGATACAGGGGCGAATAATATAAATTTAAAATTGTGAGATTAGGGTGGTAAAGTGTCGGTAAAGATTCCAAGAAACTTAAGCCTGACCTTGAAATCGTTAACGCCAATCATCGTTAAAATTTGATTTCACCGATGGGGTAAATTTGTATAATTTTCGGTTCGATTAGCCCAAAACACACAGCCCAATTCTCAAATATTCATTGCGTGGAAAGTTAATCAAAATAAGTACACATCATATTTGTGCGCTGAAGTGGAACTTAAAGAATCTCGTGATATATATATATATATAATTATATATACCTTAATATGCACAAAAAAACAAAAAAAATATAATCAATATATGAAATTCGATTATTTAATTACTACCCTAAATGATACCAAATCATTATTTTTTCTTCAATGTATTCTTATTATTATTAGCACCGCGTCTTACTTCCCGTTCGGGTTATACGCACTTACACTAATGTGTAATGGTAGGGTGATTGTGAGATGAAATGGAGGACCTACAGTTTAACGTGGAATCCGAACCACGGTGGTAGGCCTGGAATTCCCCACATTCACAAGATGTCTTGTCAGAGGTGAAGGAAGGGTTTGGTAATCAGATAAATCTGTGCCGGGACCGGGGATTGAACCCCGGCCGCCAGCACAGAAGTCTGACACCTTACCCC
>CABFVX010003843.1:23438-38941 GCA_902151425.1 Timema shepardi | reverse complement strand
GGGGGGGGTGGGGTAGTGAGCTAAACTGAAAGAGATTTTGCGATTTTCATTAAATAATTCCTATTGGTGTGCTCGTCGGGAGGCATAGAGGGACATTTACCCACCCTCGACCCTCATTTTTCCTCTACCTCCATTTATTTTTGGTTGCGGAATAGTTGGTAAAACGCAATACTAGATGGGTGGGGCATATATTTATTGAAACTGTTTGGCGCCAATGTGTGTGTGCGTTACCTCCATTGGCATGCTCTGGGACACTAGGACTGTCTGTCTGAATAATATATGATGGTGTGATTCACTTCAAGGGGAACATGCAAATCTCTTAACGACAAGGTGTAGAGACTTGCGGTGAGGTTGCATCGTCTGACTATAAAAAAAAACACGTGCAAAGCATCGAAAAAAATCACTGACACTAGAACAGCACTGCTTCAAAATAAGAGTTCATTTAAAAACAATATACTCAATGCCTAAATTATTATTATTATTAGCACCGCGTCTTACTACCCGTTCGGGCTGTACGCACTTACGCTAATGTGTAATGGTAGGGTGATTGTGAGATGAAATGGAGGACCTACAGTTTACAGTGGAATCCGAACCACGGTGGCGACCTGGCATTCCTCACATTCACAAGTTGTGATTAATACACGTCTTGTCAGAGGTGAAGGAAGGGTTTGGTAATCAGATAAATCTGTGCCGGGACCGAGGATTGAGCCCTGGCCACCAGCACAGAAGTCTGACACCTTACCCCTAGACCACCAGGTCACCTCTCAATGCCTAAAAAAATAAAAAAAATAAACATACTATTACAACCCGACTTCTGTCCAAAATAATAAGCTATGGCATTAAACAAACACAACATGCATCAAAGCCTCATTAAAATAAATAATATTAACTGTAATGTATTTTCACAATATATTACGATTTATTTTACTTCTCACTGCTTTTACATATCCTCTATTTGTAATAAATATCAATAGCTATGAATTTTCCCTTCATTTACTATGTTTATAATGACAAATGTTCAAGAATTATTCGAGTGTGTGTTGTAAACAAAACGTACCTAATTGAAGAATATTTTATTAAATCAGAATAACAGGATTTTTTCATCAAAACTGTAATAATAGACCTAATCTTATTTCCCTACCCTGCACCTTAACGGTGAAACTAATCCAAACAAGACTACCTATTATAACTGAATGGCGACCTGGTGGTCTAGGGGTAAGGTGTCGGACTAATGTGCTGGAGTCAGGGGTTCAATCCTCGGTCCCGGCACATATTTATCTGATTGCCAAACCCTTCCTTCACCTCTGACAAGACATCTTGTGAATGTGAGGAGTGCCAGTTCTCCACCGTGGTTCGGATTCCACGTTAAACTGTAGGTCCTCCATTTCATCTCACAATCACTCTACCATTACACATTAGCGTAAGTGCGTATAACCCGAACGGGTAGTAAGACATGGTGCTAATAATAACAATAATAATATTGTAACTGAATAAATATATCATGTTATTAATAGTAAGTGTGCATTTTTTTAAACCAATAAAAACCAGACTTTCTCCTACTTTCCAAATGACACGTAGCTTTCATTTACTCTTAAGCTTATAACATTAGGCCATAGTATAATCCGTAAAGGCAATATTGCTACCATTCAGATTAGGAGCACCAAGTTGTATATAAATATTACTATCACATACAAAATAAATGGTTGGCAGTCTATTAAAATCTCTAATCAAGTTTATTTACCCCATCATTTCTCAATTATAAAGTTAAACCTAAATCTGAACCTACCAGTGAAATCATTACCTCCATACATTATGAATGCTCATATGGACATTTAAAACAACCCTTACACCTACTAGTCATATTATAACCAAATTCCCCAACTTTCAGTTTCAAGAGCCATGTCCTCTTAGCCTTAATAAAGCGCTGTATATGGTTCATAGCGCATGTCCCAAAAATGGCTAAAACGCACCCTCTAACAAATTTGTTGCTCAGGTTTTCTAACGCTCACTTGAATGGAAAGATAGATAGCTAAGCGAGTCAATGACACCCACTAGACGATAAAAAAAACCTTCAACAAAAGTTACGCTAAAAAGTCGATACAAAAAAAAACCTTCGCAGGGAAGAATTAGCCAGTTAATAAAATATAGCTACAAGAGAAAGAATCTAAATTCTGATTCCTCTCTAAATAAACAAAAGGACAGAAGGTGGAAAAGGGAACATAATATTTACGATACTACAAAGTGAGGGAAGTAGCACAAAAAAAATTGTGTGTGTTAGCTATAATACACATTTTCTATAAAAAGTGCTGTTTGGATTATTTAAATTCCAATAAATAGTTTCAGAAATATGCGAAGTTATAAGATGTTGAATATGAAGTTAAATATGAAGATTGGCTTCAGCAACCCCAATAAGTTTGCATCATAAAAACATTTCAAAGTAAGAAGAAAACTTGGATATATTATGAACATATTTGAGATATCTTCCTAAATATGTCATATTTCATAAAAACTTTGTAACAGCTACTAAACAGTATCTTAACACAGACGGGGGATTAAATGACATCTATAACGTAAGCAGATATAAATTCAGTTATGTCAGCATAAAATAATATAGTGGGTTTTGTTTATTTCTTTAAGCCTTTCTCTTAATCAAGATGCACTTAACGGATAGTTTAAAAAGAAAAGTATAAAAGCAAACAAAACTTATCTTTGACTTTGTTTTGAATGTTTCGAGCCACGCTTGGACTTTATTTTACATTTCAAAAGAGAGCTTCTCAAAGTCCTAAATAGATAACTATGAAATTGATTACTTGGAACCTGAAATATAGTGCATTTTGTTGGTATCCGGGCAAGTTATTTAAACCTTAGTGATTTAATTGTTATGGTCATTGACAAATAATCTTAAATAAGTGACAGCTTAGTTTATAAATAAACTTATAAACAGGAGTTTAAAAATATATCAACATAAACTTGAATAAATAAGTAGAGATTTGGTCTAGAAAACTGAGATTAATGGCCTGAGACTTCGTTGTGCTGACCACATAAAACCCTCTACCCACAAATGTTGGCAATATCCTCACACACACATGAAGCGGCCGCTCGGTCGGTATAACTCACTTGCAGGCTGGCGCTGTACGCTCTTTGTGGGAATGTTTCTGCTACACTGTATATTATTTGGTTTCCCACAACTTACAAGCTTTAGTTAAGGTATAAAAAAGGACCGAGAAAGTTTGTTTGGTGCATTGTATCGTTAGTTTTTCAATTTGGTGAGTTCCCCTTACCTCAAAAACTTCCGGGCGCTCAACATATAAACACAAATGATGCATGGAGAGTAATATATATTTTAGAACAAATGTAATCGTATTTGCGCCAAACGAGATTTAAAAACTATTTGGTAAATACTTTTTACAACGCAATCGTAAGGAGCAAACTGTCAAAAACTGCCTGTCAGTAATTTTCATCTTAAATTAGTTTTCCTTAAAGAAACCACTAACATACTATTTTATTATATTATTAAATATTTTACATAATTAATATTGTATCGAATTGGAAGATATATTTATAAAATAATTCAAATATTTGAAATAGAAAACTGAAAACAGCCCTTAAACCGATTTATATATGTATTAAAAAAAGAGGGGAATTTAAAATGTTACCTATAATTTAAATAAAAAAACAGCTTCCCAGATATCCATTTTGAACAGAGCGAATAGAGAATGAACGAAATGCTATTGAGAGTTCCTACTCTATAGAGCCACCAAACCTTTCTATTCGCCTGGTTATACTCAACCCGCTAAACACTATATACATCCCGTCTTCCGTAGAGAACTACACTTCCCAAATTAAGCCTCATTAATCTATTTATTCCCCTTAGCCATTCCCCAAAAGGGAGAAAGTATCCCAAACATAGCCCTTCCTCCCACCTTATAAACCCCCAGCTATCATTTGGGGAATTGTTTTAAAATCATCTTGAGATGAAATCTAAATAATTACACCTATTCATTAAGCCTATAAGCTGGTCATAAGACCGTGCTAATAACTAGCTCAGAATTTACTTCCTTTCTCACTTGAAGCTTTATAAACCATATTTCAAACATCCACTTTATAACAGATCGTTTGTAAATTAAATAGACCGTGTCTGTAAACATTCCTTTGAAACACACTTTAGGTGACCTGGCGGTCTGGGGGTAAGGTGTTAGACTTCTGTGCTGGCAGCCGGGGTTCAATCCTCGGTCCCGGCACAGATTTATCTGATTACCAAACCCTTCCTTCACCTCTGACAAGACATCTTGTGAATGTGGGGAATGCCAGGCCTACCACCATGGTTCGGATTCCACGTTAAGCTGTAGGTCCTCCATTTCATCTCACAATAACCCTACCATTGCACATTAGCGTAAGTGCGTATAACCCGAACGGGTAGTAAGACGCGGTGCTAATAATAATAATAAAACACACTATAAAGGTCAACTTTTTGACATGCCGGCTACTACCTGCATTTACAGATGTCTGATCTTAGGGGCGCGTCATCGTAATTAACTAACACGTAAATGGGAGACGTTACACATAATAATGCGCACCTAATATACTTTTTATTTCCAAACAAAATATTACTATTTTAATTAGTGAAAAAATTGCAATGTATCGAATCGAAAAGTGGAGGAAAAGCTTACCTAATTTACAGGATACGGGTCTAACATATTCTGAAGCTATTTCCACGAAAATAGGGAGTAAAAAATGTACATATTAGCACGACCGAACATCAACCTATTATATATTATCGACTAACTGCAAAGCCCAATTTTTGGCCACAACAAAAACCACAATAATAGAAGAGCTAGTGAAATTGGTAAATGCACTCCAACAAAAAAATGTCTCATCTCACGATAAAGTAGGCTTTGAACTGTATCTCAAATAATAATTATGGTTTTTGCAATCACGCAACGATAAATTTTCAATTTTTTTTTCATAGCAAACCCAAATATTGCAAATTAAAAAACATTTAATGTTTTACCCGCCTCAGTGGCCACGTGGTCTAGCGTGCTACTCTCATGTTGGTCTAGACTGCCGGGGATGGGGAGCTCAAGGTCAGAATCTCGGTCAGGTGTACCAAGGGTTCTAAAAAAATTGTTTTCCACTCTCCCTCCACACAAATGCTGGTACTTTGCGAGAGCAAAAGGGCCTAACAATTTTGCCGGGAAAGGTATTTTCACTTATGTTTCAGGGTTATTTTACCTGCCACAATCATAATGGGAACGACGTGTTTACTTACACTCCGAAGGAAATTGTGCTACAAGTTTTTATAACTGAGGGAGAAATTCGTCAACCTTGGTTGGGTTCGAACCCGCGATCATTGGGTTCTAAGGTGAGCGCTTTACCTCAGAATCATGGAAGGGGACATAAAACTATTTACAAAAAACAAAATATATTTTTTCTTAACATTATAAATGACTGAAATATCCAAGTTCTGACCATAAAGGTAAAGATTATATTTGTATCTTGCTCAGGAGAGCTATATACAGGGTGGCCACCATGTCCCAATCCATAAGACCACACCACTATAGTGGCAGTTGTATAGAGGTAGAACCATATACAGGAATTTCCTTAGAATTCATCCTCCTCATCCTGTGTTGTCTTTAAATAGTTATACATTTCAAACAACGAGAAATGTAATCAAGAAGCTTGTCATAGAAATAAATGAATACTGAAGTGCAATTCTATATATAATTTATCATTTAGTCCATTGTGATAAATTATATAGAATTGCTATCTAATTCTTTATCATTTAGTCCATTGTGATAAATTATATAGAATTGCTATCTAATTCCTATCATTTAGTCCATTGTGATAAATTATATAGAATTGCTATCTAATTCCTATCATTTAGTCCATTGTGATAGGAATTACATTTTTTTTAAATCGCTTCTAAGTAAGCAACGTTTAAATTATTTATATATATACAAAAAAATACTAACATTTATTTTGATAATCATCAAAATTATTATTCAAATATGAGTTTTGAACAAATACTATAAGCATAAATTATATAATTGTTGATTTTCAAAAATCAGTTTTATTAAATGAGATTCAAACATCTAAATAGCAATTTTGAATGAAATCCATCAACCTATTTCGATTATAGCCCCAGTTAAGGACAGAGATACATATACAAGTACAGAGGGACAGAGAGAAGGACAGACGTACAGAGAGATTGATAGACACAGTTGTAAGAACTTCCTTTTTGAGATGGAGGCCACATAAAACAGCAATACCCCATTATAGCCTCTAGTTAGAAAATGTTCTCGAGCACAATACCATACCTATATGAACAGGCAGAGAATATAATCTCAATCAAAGTAACCGAGCTCCTACCAAACGTGATACTGTGTGCGTTACTCGTGGCTCCCTTTGGTCCGAAAGTATTCCCGTACCACTAAGGTATCGACTAACATATTCTCTGTGTAGGGGCCCACACAACAGTAAAGTACGGGGGTTTCGTTTGAGACGCTCGTTGGTTGGTTACTTGTGAAGTAGCTCAGTGGTTTGGGGGGAAAGAGGTCAACGGGTCTTGTCCAGGGCAGTAGAGGGAACGAAGGTCGGACGTATCTTGACGTTCTTTTGTTTGTGCCTTGCCCCCGCGTCCTTTTAAGCCTCTCCTTTCCTCCCAAAGTTCAGTAGGGCATTAAACCCCAACTTTTTAAGAGAACCGCGTCTCAAAGTGAGTTGGGGTTTAAACTTTTTAGACTTGAAAGTAGATTTTAAAGAGGATGAACTAAAATATCTGCAAGCTTTTGAGACCAGAAATATAGAGATGATAAGAAAAGTGTCACCGTATCCATAAATAATTATCTGGAATCTCTTAGATTCAGACATATTATAAATGGGACCATTAAACCCTCAAACCCTCGACTCCTTGAACCCTCAAACCCTCGACTCCTTGAACCCTCAAAGCCTCGTATCCTTGAAGCCATCTGTTGTTTAAGCGTATCCACAGCAAGGAAGGGGACAGGAGAAGGAAAGAACAAACCGACAGTTGTTTGGAGAAGAAGTGGGGGGAGGAGGGGGGATAATTCTAGACAATTAAAACAACAGTTTAAATGGATTGTTTCCGAAAACAGAGACAGATACAGGACCTATGATTTTATTCCCGTTACCACAGGTAAGGGGTTTTTTAGTCACGGTTTGTATTTAAAAGAACATATGTATACATTATTTTAAATACAGTATTATAATTATTAGCATCACTTCTTACTACCCGTTCGTGTTATACGCACTTACGCTAATGTGTAATGGTAGGGTGATTGTGAGATGAAAATGGAGGACCTACAGTTTAACGTGGAATCCGAACCACGGTGGAGGCCTGGCATTCCCCACATTCACAAGATGTCTTGTCAGAGGTGAAGGAAGGGTTTGGTAATCAGATAAATCTGTGCCTGGACCGAGGATTGAACCCCGGACGCCAGCACAGAAGTCTGACACCTTACCCCTAGACCACCAGGTCACCTTTAAATACGGTAATTTATACATAACTATATTAGTGGATCGTGGCAGCCTTGACTGAAAGCCGTCTCGCGCTAAATCAGTATTCCAAGCTTTTTATTGGATACATTCTATCAGTCGTGTCCCTCTTTGCGCCGGTCTAAGGTGACGGTTTGGGTGAGCGTCACCATATATGGCTTGGATCCAAGTCCACACAGATCAGCATGGCCCTGACGTCACATTTTATTCTCAGGGGAACTCAGGAGGTTCTTAGGTGATTTGGTGAAATTTAGACGTAAACTGTTATTTTGCCTCGACCCATAGCTCGAGATGCGTAAAATGTTTAATCCCCCAACGTCCTGTGACTTGACCAAGCCACGCAATTTAGACCTGAATATACAAATTACTATAGTTATATGTATTATATACATCTTTTTATAATAATCTAAAATGAACTGGTGATCTAGAGGTAAGGTGCTGGACTTCTGTGTTGGGGATCCGGGGTTCAATCCTCGGTCCCGACACAGATTTATCTAATTGCCCAAACCCTTCCTTCACCTCCTAAAAGACATGTATTAATAACAACTTGTAAATGTGGTGAATGCCAGGCCTCAACCGTGGTTCGGATTCCACGTTCGGATTTCATCTCACAATCACCCTAACATTGCAAATTAGCGCAAGTGCGTATAATCTGAAAGGGTAGTAAGACGCGGTGATAATAATAGTAATATAATAATAATAATATAATAATAATAATAATCTATATATTCAGTTAGTAATCATTCAGTTAGTTTAGTAGTGAGTAATAATCACTACTGTTATCAATTAAGGAGTCAGTCTCGTCTCGTCTGGCCTACCGGTGACGAGTGTATTAGTGTTCAAATCCCGAGCCGAGTGTTTTGGAGGTGTTATATTTTAAATAGTCCTGTTAGTTTAAGAGTTCCTGTTTCCAGGGTCGGTGGTCATAGGGACTAAGTTTCAGCTCGTATAATCTGGTCTGCTACCGAGTAAAAGGTCTGGGTTCGAATCATGGCCTAGTATATTGAAAATGTTATATTCCTAAATTCTTTCTCACTCTTCTTCTACGCAATTTTGGTACATTTACTCTAAATTACACCTCACTCTTCCTTATAATCTAGGGGTAATTTAATGCAGATATATCGAATCAGTGTTAAGACGTGATAAAAAATTTCTTCAGAAAAGAAGTAGTCCATTATTCATTTAAATATATCTCTCTTTTTCCCGAGAATTATGTGAGGGAAATCTTTCTTTGCTACTCGGAGTTTTGTGTGCAGATATATCCTTCGTATTCACCCCCCCCCTACACCCCCACAGTACTGCGGCGTAAGAAAAAGCGACGTCATTTGTCAGACAAAAGTCCTCCTTAATCCTTCTTGGAACACTTTGTGTAGCTCTGTAGCTCCAGTCCTAGTCCTACCGGGGCTAATAAGATCTCCCGGGACGTCAACTAGAACTACATAGCTCCAATTACATCGCTTCCTCCCCTCCCCCTACTCCCCCCACTCCCCCCCGTCCTTCCCTTCCAATTCTTTACTCACACGTTTTAGATATGGCCTCGTATGTTTGTAGGTATAGAATTAGAGATAAACCGTTTCTTTGTCTATTTGTATGTCATTTACGGGCTATCGGTGACTATCCATCCTCGTGGCTCATTATATACCCACGAGAAAGTCAGTGGCGTATCGTGGAATGTTCCCAAGGAAAGCAGGGCTTCTTAAAACAGTAATTGTGATATGTTGTTGCCTACCAACTTTATCCTGTATTGTTAGTGTTCATATATCCACAAACTAGCACAAATAAATCTTAAATCTATATTTAATCTATTGAAAGTTCGTTAAGGTTTTATATGAAATATCTCAAAAGTAAATCCTTTTAAAAAAATAGCAATTTAGAGCACGAGAATTTAATGTTGTCCCGGCAAAGATTTATCTGATTACCAAACCCTTCCTTCACCTCTGACAAGACATCTTGTGAACGTGAGGAATGCCAGGCCTCCATTGCCAGGCCTCCACCGTGGTTCGGATTCCACGTTAAACTGTAGGTCCTCCATTTCATCTCACATTCACCCTACCATTACATATTAGTGTAAGTGCGTATAACCCGAACGGGTAGTAAGACGCGGTGCTAATAATAATAATAATAATTTAATGTTGAGATCGATTGTACTTTTCTGAAATTGCAGCTTTACTTACGGGCATGCAATTTCTCGGTGTATAATACTCCATTTAATAATCATCATAAATCAGTCATGTATAACTCCAACAATCGATGCCAAAAAATAGTTGTTTCACGTTTTAAACAAACAGATTAAACATAAATACAGGGATTATAGTTCTGTACGTAGTAAATCTATGAGATACACACAACGCTTTCGCTGTAACGCGCAACTCTATAAATTGACTGACCTATATTTGAATAAATATTTGGTTTGTATAAAATGTAGTAGTTTGTACTGAACATAATAATTTAATAATAAAAATAGCCTCCAGTGCTTAGAGAGATAAAAACTGACTAATATTATTAATAAATAAAGTATTTCTAAAATAAAATTTTCTAAATTTAATTTGTCTCACAAGATCAAAGTCAACCTTTTTTTGTTGTTATTACATTGCATCTGTGACGTGGAAATTGTTTTGTCTTGGAAAGTTTTAAGTCTGTATCTGCGAGTAGCAATCAAAGTCTTCGTAATGTCAAAAGAAATAAATAATACCGGGTAATTTGGTTTAAAATAAATTATAAATATTTCTTTTAGAAAGACAGAAATTCAATTAGTTTAATTTTAAAATAAGATTTAAAAAAAGTATTGCAAAAACATTTTTAGTTTAAAAAAAAGAGCTATATCGATTTGAGTCTAATAAAATATATTATTTGCAAACGTATTTTTTTTAGTAAACATAAAAAAAATGTTGTAAACCTTAATCTAATTACCTTAACGAAAAATTAAAGAACTTTTTACTTAGCTTGACATTTCTTAATAAGATTTTCTAACATACTTTCAGATAACAATATAAACTCCTTAGTCTTATAAAACTAAAAATAAAAGATACATTTTCAAGAACATAGAATTATTTTTTTAAGAAAATACTCTATAGCCTCAGTATGCAATAGAACCGCATAAAAACAGAGCGACAGACGTCTGTTGGCGAAGTTAGTGAAATATTCTGCAGATAGATGGTGTAATGGTATCATCCGCATTACTCTCAGTTTTCTCAACGAAAGACGCTACTTATATTTATTAAAATAGCTACTATTTTGTCCTCAAGAGGTTGAGTTGACTGTTATAGTTCCATTTCATGACAGAAAATCTGAAAATGCTGGAGTTCGAACCGGGGATCTCTGTATCTATAGCCAGGAGCTCTGACCTCTAGACCACAGAGGCTATATATATATATTAGAACAGTTTCTAAATAAATGTTCGGGATTTTAGCTTATGTAATAGTATCCCTTATGTGCTAGGTAAGGGTAAGTTTGAATTTAGAGGAAGCGTACCTGTATTTGCGTGGAGGGAGATTGAGAAACAATTCACGAAAAAACCCTCAGTATATGCAACAGGAATTTGAACCTAAGGCTCTCCGTTATCGACGGACCATTCTTTTGTGACTTGTTCATAAGTACGAAGTGGGTTTATGATTAAAAAACAATAACATTAGTTTGTTCATTTATTTGGGATAAAATATAATTAAATTAATATTATATTTTATTTCTAAAATGCGTAATTGTCTTCAGATTAAGCTTAAGATGGTGGATTAAAAATTTACTTGATATTTTTTTTGTTGCAAAATTCCAAGGAAATTCCATAATGCTCTTCCAACTACCAATAACTTTAAACTCAGGAAAAATCAGAATCACTGATTGCCACTAAGTGCATTCTTTCTAAAGTGCTTCAATATAATTAGCGAAATCACTCCAAATTTTCTAGCAACACAAATTCAAAACAAAATTTTATGAAAGATAAAAATTAGTTAATTATTTGAATCAAATTCTGATCAAATTGAACTTAATTTTGATCTCAAACATAGTAGGTTACAGTTTACGTTAGTCTGTACAAATTGACATAGTATTTATTATATTCTGATACAAAAAGATCTATTTAAATTTTACTACTGATATTTCAGCCGTTTGATTGTCTTAAAGAATTCTCTAAATATGAATTTAAAAAAACCCTTTTCAGCAGGATATTTGGATGATTTTAAGTAAAAAAAGATTCTCTTTGACTTTTTTTTGTATGACCAATCATTTAAAATATGCAATTTATTCTTATTTAGCTTCTTTTTTTCACGATTGCGTTTTTAAAAAAATCACTGTCCATCAAAATACAGATTATTTTCTTAAAATGTTTATTATTTTGTATTTTATTTTAGGGGTCTATATATTTATTCCCAAAACATACCTTAATATCTTTTTTATCTGTATTTTCAATCGATCTATTCATCCATCACTCTCCTCATCACTTTTTTCAAATAATTTTGAATTTAAAAAAATATTTATGTATATATATTTTTATATAAATCGCAGTTCCATATAATAAAATAAATACTTGTGCCATTTTGGCTTTGCCGAAGTATTTTATAACTCTAAAACCAGTAGATTTAATTGTTTAATCTAAAACAACATCTTCCTTCATATCAAAATAACGATCTCATTAACGCAAAGAACTGGAACTCAAGTCTGTGATAGAACTCCCGGTTAAGGTCTCGTTGAAATATCATTTTATGGCCAAATCTCGTCGATTAACGTTACTGTGATGTCCCTCTGAACAATGGTTGGTGGTTTTAGTGGAGTTTTCAGGTAGTTAGGGACTATTCCGATATCCTGAACAAGTGGTCTTATCTACCTTAGTGGCTTGGACACCCATAGCGAGGATTGGAATTATTCTTTCAAATGTATGCTAAAGGAGCATAAGGGTTGGGTCACTCGTATGGCCTGAACGTCTTTGAAAATTAAAAATGACAAAATTCATCATATCTGTATGATACCTACAAGTTAAACGTAGAGTATAGTTTAAAGAAGATACTTATTTTTGAAAACTGTACTACTTACCTACACGATGTTAATTACATAGCTGGTGACCTGGTGGTCTAGGGGTTCAATCCTCGGTCCCGGCACAGATTTATCTGATTACCAAACCCTTCCTTCACCTCTGACAAGATACAATCATCCTACCATTACACATTAGCGTAAGTGCGTACAACCCGAACGGGTAGTAAGACGTGGTGCTAATAATAATAATAATAATTATTAAATAGCTCGTCTGATTAGTTTTAAAATCCTAATTTTTATGTGTAAGCTTTGTTAATAAATATTTTCCTTGGATCAAGATTAATTCTATTTTTTAATTTTACTCTTGTTTTTTAGTAGAAATATTTATAAGTGCCTAATATAGATACTTTATTTTGACGTTAATTATGAGGTTCAAGAAAAAAAAAGTATTAGGTTAAATATTAATTGATAGAATTATTGAACTATGCATAGGTAGGTAGAAGTTAATTAGAATCATTACTTAATGTTTACCTTGCACTTAGTACAAAATATACTAAGGTACTAACGAATAGTATTAGGGACAAGTGCGAATTATTTTTTGTAATTCTTTTATAAATGCCATAGTTACCATAGGTCCAATAAGGATGATAAACTAATGACTAACCAATATATATATATATATTTAAAACCACCCACCTACATATATATTTTTTCAGCTATTTATCTATTAGCTTATATTTATCCATCCATACATCAATTCATCTAGCTATCTATCTATTTATTGAAAATAAATCTTGGTCGATTATTAAAATGACAAAATCTACGTTTTTCCTTACAGCAATTATTAGATATTTAAAAAAAGATGGTAAACCCTTTTTGATTATTTTTTTATGTATAGAGTGAATTTGATTTTTTAATTAATTAAATCTAATGAATGTGTTTTATTATTACAAGTTAAAACACAAACGTGGCTACATATTTCCCCGAATCACGCCCTACTCCACACGTGTGAACATCTTCCTTCGATATGTCAGCAAAAAAAAAATTTGATATGTGGGATTGTTACACCAAGAAATCCAATTTCCGGGCGTGGTTTACCCCCCTCCCCCTCCTCCTCCCAGTACCACTTTCTTCTTTTTTTTCCTTTTGAATGTTTTTGTGATATTTTTTATTTTTTTTTCGTTTCGTCCCCTCTCCCTTGTTATTTCCGCCGAGCTGAAGGATTCAGGATGTTGTGTGTCTCGCGGGGTGTCATTCTTTGGCGAGGAGAGTGTTTTTTTTTTGTTCCTATATTAGCAGAATGTCTCAAGGACACAATATTATTTTATTTTTTACAAAAAAATAAAAAATACTCTAGAAAATGGTGTGAAAATGCTGTGGTTGACTTTAAAAAACTTTAATTTTTTTCAAAAGTTTTTTATTATCGATCCATCTATGCTTCTTTTTAAATACCTACTTTAAAACAAACACTAACATTATTAATTCAAAGGTGTTAATCAAAATCATATTTAACTAAAAATATGTTTCAGCCAATTGCCATTTTATTACACTTATGTTTTTAATATAAACTAATTGGATTAAAAATGCATATTTTACCATATTCTTTCACACATTTCATCCTTTGTTGATGTTTGGGTGGGCCTACATAGTGATTTGTGTGTTAATAAATATTAAAAGTGAATTAATTTTAATATGATTATATTTATTTACTTTGAATTTTGTAGCTAAATAATCAATCTTTCTTGACTTCATGTAAATAAAGCTAAATATCTTAGATATATTGGTGACCTGGTGGTCTAGGGGTAAGGTGTCAGACTACTGTGCTGGCGGCCGGGGTTCAATCCTCGGTTCCAGTACAAATTTATCTGATTACCAAACCCTTCCTTCACCTCTGACAAGACATCTTGTGAATGTGGGGAATGCCAGGCCTCCACCGTGGTTCGGATTCCACGTTAAACTGTTGGTCCTCCATTTCATCTCACAATCACTCTACCATTACACATTAGCGTAAGTGTGTATAACCCGAACGGGTAGTAAGACGCAGTGCTAATAATAATAATAATAATAATAATAATAATCTTAGATATATTGAAATATTTATTATTAAAAATATATGTGATATTTACTATTTAAAACTAAACTAATCGTTAGTAGTCATAGTCCGTAATATTATGATTAAATGCTTTTTTTAAATATTACTCTTCCATAAAAATATAGTTTTGAAATTAATTTATAAAATAAATTAGTTACAATAATAAATGGCTTCTAATTAAAAGATAATTATTTTTATACAAAGAACTTTTTGATTTTATGTATTTAAAAACATATTTTCCTTCAACTAAACAATGGAGCGATGCTTTTTATAGATGAAATATTCTAAAATAATTGAATGAACATGTATTAAAACAGGTGTTATTACTTTTATATTAAAATGTCGATTAAAATTAACTGGAAAATATATAATATACTTCCATAACGTAGATTTTTATATCATCAACTAGTTAATAATATAATAATATTTAGCACCGCGTCTTACTACCCGTTCGGGTTATACGCTTTAAGTACTAATTACGCTAATGGATTAGGAATTGGGAAGGTTGAATTAGAGTAAGTGAACCCGCGTTTGCGTGGAGGGAGAGTGGAAAACCATTTAGGAAAAACCACCCCCAGTTCACCCGACCGAGATTCGAACCTAGATCTCCCCGTCCTCAGCGGTCGAGCTCAACACGACAGGCGCGTTAGCCAACTACGCTACCGAGGCGGGTATCGACTAGTTGTATATCTAAAATAAATCCCTTCATGATTTACATTAGGTTTAGAAATCCAATGTTGAATGTCTCTAATTACGTTTAATATTAATTTATTGAGGTTGAGCGAACTTAATCCCGAGTAGGACTCTTTATTCCAACCAGACAGTTTCAGATCCAGCTCAAATTCGTGACAGAAGAAAACCCAGCAAACTTATTTACAAAGCTTCTTTTCGAAAAATGACATGTTACTAAATCCACTGAATTCAATTCCTCCGC
>CABFVX010003843.1:0-10427 GCA_902151425.1 Timema shepardi | reverse complement strand
TTTTTGCAATTTTTATGGCAAAACATTTTGGATGGCTAAAATATTACTCCAGTACAAACATAAAGTTTAATTTTCTTTTCACATGTTGATACTAACATTTCCTGAATATCCATCATTACTATAGCGGCATTAAGACGAGATACTTTTTTAATTAAGAGAAAAAGTTGTCATTAAATTCCAGGACACCCTTTATAGGTTTTCAAAAAAATATTGATACCATAATGTGAAGAAAATTAAATTCTATATTTGTACTGAAGCAATATTTTATTTATTTTGGGCAAAAAAGGTGTTGGGACATAAAATCTGCCAAAACACTGTTTGTTTCTCGCATCCAATTCCGTCCCCCCTTAAGAGCACGTGTATCAAATAAGAAACCAAAATAGTGCCTCATTAATATAAGAGAGTGAAAGGGTAATATCAGATGTGCCAAAAGTAATTAATATGTTATTATTAATTATCCTACCCCTGCATCTACTATTTATGTCAATATTTATAAGTTTATTAATTATCTGCGTGACACTACCTCCTGCACCTACTATCAATGCAAATAATGTCATGCAGATAATAAATTCTGTACTTGTTTTAAGTTCAAATGTCTCACTTTTAACTCGTTCGGGTGGATTATGGGTAATTTAACCCCGACTTTATTTATAGATGAATAATGGTAAATTTTCTTATAAATAACTTTTTTTTTATCTGTTTCCTTATGTTTGATAGTGTAATTTCCTGACTACATTTACATTGAATATTAATACTAAATCCATTCAAATTGGAAAATTTAATTTGTATTTTATTTATATAAAAATACCAAATTGTGATTTATTTCAACTGTAAAGTGGAAAGACTGACTGACTATTTTGTAGTGGGTAAGTTAATGAACTAATTAGTCCTTGTGTTACCCTCTTTAGGAAATTCTTCAAGCTACACAAAGTACAAGTAAAAGTTTTTATTCCATCCCACCACAGACAGATAAGCTCACATCTAATTAGTTTTAAGGGGAGTTTTTCTTTCAAAATAATATAATGTAGATGGAAAAGTTTTTTCTTAGTTTAAAGCACTCCTTTTTTTTATTGCGAGTTCGTTTACAAAGGTTTCAGAAATCAAATAATTATCTAACTTCAACTTGAAAATTAATACATTATAATTCTTTAATCTTTATTTAAGAATGGAAATTACGATTTTTTTATACTTTAAATTAATGTAAGTATTCAAATCAATAAAGTATATGAGGAAATAATTTTTAAATCCAAGTATAATTAATTTAACCTGTCAAAGAATTAAACAAAGACTTTATTTTAGCACCGAATTTCACTATTCGTTTGTATTATACACATATTAGATAATTATATTTAAGAATTACTAGATCTAATTTCATAGGAAGAACCTCATCTGACAACTAGAATAGCTACTAGATCTACTTTCATAGGAATAACCTCATCTGACAACTATAACAGCTACTAGATCTACTTTCATAGGAAGAACCTTATCTGACAACTAGAATAGCTACTAGATCTACTTTCATAGGAAGAACCTCATCTGACAACTAGAATAGCTACTAGATCTACTTTCATAGGAAGAACCTCATATGACAACTATAACAGCTACTAGATCTACTTTCATAGGAAGAACCTTATCTGACAACTAGAAAAGTTACCAGATCTACTTTTGTGGGAATAACCTATTGTGACAGCTTGAAAAGTTACTAGATCTACTTTCATAGGAGGAGGAAGGTTGAACTTAAATGAAATCATTCTTCATTTACATGCGAGTGGAAAACTATTGAAGGTATAAAGAATCTGCTATGATATCATAAGTTCAATTTTCATAGGAAGAATTTTATCTAACAGTTATAAAATCTACTATATCTGCTTTCATGTATTTATACGTAGAGTCATATGGTCTTTAGCTGTCACTTTTTATGTATCATAATAAACAATATCTGTACTTACTAAAATACGTTTCTAAAAAAAATTGACTGTATTTATCGCCGGTTCATCTGATAGCTATATTTTTAAAATACATATTTTAGTAGCTTAATAAAATAAGCAAGCATGAAATATTTAATATGGATATTCACTTATATTTTCTAGTCACGTATTGTGATAAAAAAAACCAAACTCTTGAAAACATTTTAACACTTGATAAAGTAAAATTAAACAAGCTTATATATAAAAAAAAAGCGTGAATGTTAAATTTGTCAAAATTTTGGTGTCGTTCTTTTGGTGCTATTCATTTTGTTTTGACTTGATTAAAAATGTCATTCAAAAGGCCTCTTTTTAAAAACGAATCGAATTACGTTTCACGTTGAATAGAAACATCTATTTCTTTTCAGATACGCCATAAACCGGCAAATGAAAGAGACTCAATGCATCTGCACACAGCTCTATTTAATCTACTGATGAACTTATTTATCGAAACATACATGCTTGTATGGATTTGTTTTCAATATTTGGAAAAAAAAAATTATGGAATCATTTTAATTAAATCTCAGTATGGAGAAAAAAAAAGTTTGTTAACAAAGGCGTAAATAATTTCAATGAAGGATTATAATGGACTATAATTATTTGGAAGGAAAAAAACATCAATTATAACAAAGGTAATTTTAAATGAACGTAAAAAAATAATTAAAAGGGTAGAGAGAAAATTTGTGTCTGTATATCTTTCAACGAATAATATAGCCTTCAGGGACTCACATGGTTAGCGTAAATTGTGTTTATAAATTAAAAATAATGAAGGGTATTTTCATTAAAATAAAAGCACATATTTCTAAATAAGATGTGTGTTCTAGAAATCTACTTGAAGGTGATGCCCATGTAAATATGCCATAGGGATATGTGTAAAAAAACAGTGTAAAGTCAATATTATTGTATTTTAAATATTGTTAATATTTTAGAAGGTCAAGTTACTGTTTTCTTAATCATACTACATACTTTTTATTAAATATGTTTTTTAACTAATTTTTCGGGCAAAAGACTATCAAAATTGTATGATATACTCTTTTATATAGTCCAATTTTAATAGGAAATATATTTTATAGCTTACAAATATATTTTCTTGTGGGCATGTAATATTATTATTATTATTATTATTAGCACCGCGTCTTACTACCCGTTCGGGTTATACGCACTTACGCTAATGTGTAATGGTAGGGTGATAGTGAGATGAAATGGAGGACCTACAGTTTAACGTGGAATCCGAACCACGGCGGAGACCTGGCATTCCTCACATTCACAAGATGTCTTGTCAGAGGTGAAGGAAGGGTTTGGTAATCAGATAAATCTTTGCCGGGACCGGGGATTGAACCCCAGCCACCAGCATAGAAGTCTGACACCTTACCCCTAGACCGCCAGTTCACCCGGCATTTAATAACATTTTACCATATTATTAGTTTTCTTTAATAACACGTAATATTATAATTTAAAAGTGAAGGATGCATATCACATGACTTAAGTATGAACACTTGAAAATAGATCTAGTAACTGTAATGGCTGTCAGTTAAGGGTTTTCCTATGAAAGTAGATCTAGTAACTGTTCTAGCTGTCAGATAAGGTTCTTCCTATGAAAGTAGATCTAGTAACTTTGCTAGCTGTCAGATAAGGGTTTTCCTATGAAAGTAGATCTAGTAACTGTTCTAGTTGTCAGATAAGGTTCTTCCTATGGAAGTAGATCTAGTAACTGTTCTAGCTGTCAGATAAGGTTCTTCCTATGAAAGTAGAGCTAGTAACTGCAATGGCTGTCAGATAAGGTTCTTCCTATAAAAGTAGTTATAATAAGCCTAACTTTTCTTTCATATTCCTATTAAAATTGGAATTTAGTACAATGGGCCGTTTCAAAGGTATTTCCCCATAAATCGGTATTATCGGTACTACCTGCCACCGATAATTAAACTTGGTTTAAACTAATCTCAAACTGGGATGACTGTGCAGTGGAACGGTTTGTCTGATTGATATTCGCTCACAATCGCCGGCTGTAATATCAAACTCTCAACCCCTCCCCCCTCCTCCTCACTTGAGCGGAATAATTCCCTTGAGCGTGATGAGAGTGGTGTTAGCCGGGAATTACTGCCCCCCCCGCCCCCCTCTCTTTCACTCCTAGCTCTAGAGATCTGGACCCAGCATCGGTTCCTGTGAGATAAGCGGGTCAGACAGGGAGACTGATTGAAAACTATCGGAGGATCTATAAAACAAGATGGTCCGAGCCAGACATGACCAACCAGAACATTCTCTCTCTCACAAATAAATTATTGTATTGTTTAGTGGACTACCGGCGGTGACCTGGTGGTCTAGGGGTAAGGAGTCAAGACTTCTGTGCTGGGGGTCCGGGGTTCAATCCTCGGTCGCGGCACAGATTTATCTGATTACCAAACCCTTCCTTCACCTCTGACAAGACATCTTGTGAGTGTGGGGAATGCCAGGCCTCCACCGTGGTTCGGATCCCACGTTAAACTGTAGGTCCTCCATTTCATCTCACAATCACCCTACCATTACACATTAACGTAAGTGCGTACAATTCGAACGGGTAGTAAGATGCGGTGCTAATAATAAAAAAATAATAATTGTGGACTACCCAAGGATCAAATTAAATATTTTGGGAGGTTGAGGGTTCAATTACTGGCAGGATGTAGTGGGGGTTAGTAAAGTGGTTGGTGACATTATTTTAATTATTCAATAATATTGTTTTACGGGTAGGTCAGTGTTATTAGCATAATAAAAATGTGATTTTGTGAGGGGAAAAAAACATCTAATATAATTTTATAAATCATTTTTTGCAAATTGGAATAAAAAATTTGATGAGCTATAAAGCTTTATATAATTTCGTGAAAGATAAATAGTACAAACTTTGGGAATATTCTTTTATATGGGTAGATCTTTACCTCTTATGTTATCTCGAATTCTTAAAAGTGGGTCTGACAATTATTAATACTTGACTTTCAGGCAAAGACAGACCGACATACAGACAGACCAACATACATACAGACAGACAGATAGACAGTGGGTATCGTCACTCCTTTATACTCTAGACCCATGATTTGAGTATCCTACCCCGTATCTTTCCCGATCACAAAGGTGGTCTATCTGTCCAATTGTCTATAACTACACCACAACATCGGTCCAGGAACCGCAGTGAACCGTCTCCTGAATTAACCCCCGGGTTTGAATCCCAAACTCTCCGGGGACCTCATCATGAATCATTAGTTGGGTGGTACACTCCGTTAAAATGAGAGGACCCAACTAGATCCTCGAATGCTCTAAGGCGTCACTATCATAATAAACTAGACTTCCAGTAACGGAGAGATCTGGGTTCTAATCCCTGTTGGGTTTACTGAGTGTGTCCTTTCCTAAATGGATTTCCAATCTTCCTCTGTAGATTGATGGTACACTTCTTACAAATTCAACCTTCCTCTGCCTTATTACATTAACCTAATCAGTACATATTAAGAGTATATCCGGAACGGTTAGTAGGACACAGTAGAACAAACCAAAGTAGCAGTATTACCGTGACTTATTGCACTATGGTCCTATCATAATATCCCTCACCATAGTGTAACCTAGCAAGGATGCAGTCTTACCTTGAATGATTGCACCATGACCCTATCTTATAAGCTACACCATAGTAGAATCAAGCAAAGAAGCAATCTTACCTCGACTTATGGTCCTATTATATAAACTACACCATAATGAAACCAAGCAAGAATGCAGTCTTACCTTGACTGATTCTACTATGGTGATTTTACTTCTGGAAAAAATTTAATTTTGCAAAATCAGTGAAATCGCTAACCATCAGTTACCCTCTGTGTATACAGTTAGCCAACGAACCTACACGTTCATCACAGGCTCAGCCTTAAACATTTATTTTTAAGCTACCCTGATCAAAGGAGAGATCTTGGATGGCTCAGGGGTAGATAATAGCTCAACTAAAATAAGTATCTCAGATTAAATTCCCATTCCAAAATGTCGTTTTTCATCCTTATTGGACTGGAAAGAAAATTATATTAAACACAATTTGGTTCACATAGTTCTGTTTTAAAATCTCTAAACAACTTTTCTTCATTGCGTATAACCCAAACGGGTGGTAAGACGCGGTGGTAATAATAATAATAATAATAATAATAATAATAATAATAATAATAATTTTTCTTCATCTCGCCAATATTATTGAAATATATCTTTCAATTTTAGGAATTTCTAAAGCACTTAACAATCTTGCAAACTTTAAAGAAGTAAGATAAACTTTTTAAGTTGTCGGTGATCAATTTCATTTCCCTTAATTTTAAACCAATCTTTATTTTATTACTTTTTTTACAAATGTCAAAGTAATCATTTAAGTTGTTCTTAAGATTTAAAATTGATAGACAATTTCAAAGTTTTTGAGCCTAAAATAACAACCTACATTTTTTAAGTGTCGCAATAAATTAAACTCGATACATTTTCAGATGCGAGAGAATATAGTGCATCATAGCTCTGACCTGTTTGTAGGACACACGATCGATTCTGACAGAGTGCATTGATCCTAATTTTGCCTAGATAATAGTTGGATTAACTTTCTTTCTATTTAAGTGTTAGTGCATAATTATTTTTACTATTTATTGTGCGTTAGTGCCAATTAACTCACTATCTCAATCAATTTTTACTCTCAATTAAATTTACACGGTTTTAGAAAACTACAATCACACAATACAAAGAGAAGCCTTCATAAAGTGACCTGAAAATTGACATTTCAGTTCTTGATGTAACAAAATATTACAAGGGTAAATATGTTTTCATTAGATAGTTATTTTATTATTTTTTTATATTGGTGTATTATTAATATTTTATTAAATACTTATAATTAATTATTTTATGTTAGCTAACAAATTATTATAAGAAATATTGAATATCAAACTTTGGTGCTGAAATATATTTTTAATCCAATCTATTAAGAGCTTTTACTTAGAGATTTCTGGTGATTTCCAAATTTATAACTACAATTATTTTTTTTAGGACCTTGTCTTACCCGCTGTTTGGGTTAAAGTCTTATGTACTAATTACAATAATGATTTTAGGGATTATGAAGGTTATATTTAGAAGAAGTGTAATCACATTTTTGTGGAGGGAGAGTGGAAAACTATTTTGGAAAACCTCTCTCAGTACACTCAACATAGGTTCAAATCTCAATCTCCCCATCATAGACAATCTACATTCAAAGTAACGCCGTGGTTCGGATTCCACGTTAAACTGTAGGTCCTCCATTTCATCTCACATATCACCCTACCATTACACATTAGCGTAAGTGCGTATAACCCGAACGGGTAGTAAGACGCGGTGCTAATAATAATAATAATAACTTTTCCAATTCCTAATCCAATAGAGTAATTAGTACTTAAAGCGTATAACCCGAAAGGGTAGTAAGACGCAGTGCTAAATATTATAAAAATGTAGGTACTATCATTACCTAAAATTAAAATGTCCTAAAACAATGCTTCTTCTACTTAAGTATCCCCACCCCCACCCCGCGTGTTTCTACCAGGCTCCATGGTGGTTCTAGAGTGTGCATAGCCCCCATTTGACGGAACTCCTCGACCAACACCTAGAGGAGTGCCGTACTAGAGCACGGCTGTAATGGATGTGCACATATGCCCTTGTTTCCCAGAGCTGTTTGTGCCGGGGTGAAAGTGGCGGTGAGTAATGTTAAGTGAGATCTCCTCCCAAACTCTTGATATATTCTGTCCCCCTAAAAGTTCCGACAGAGAACTAATGCGATTATTCATATCCTCTATGTCTTAAACGCTACACTTAACACACTCGGATTATTTTTAATGCACCATTCCCCCCCTCCCTCCCTCCTGGTACCCTCCACCAAGAATAGGAGGGGAAAGAGGAGGAAAATAAGTGGCCAGTCTGTTATAATCAAGTAGGAAACCTTTTTATTTTTGAGTGATGGTAAACTTGTGTGTTTTGTACTCACGCTCTGACCATCTGAACACTCAGATAAATCGGGTAGGGGTGAGGAGGGTAAGATTAAGGAGAAATACACCCACAATTGTGTAAAGTGAGGGGGGGGAAATAATAAGTAAAAACTACTCTTAATAGGTGACCTGGTGGTCTAGGGTTAAGGGTGTCGGGACTTCTGTGCTGAGGGGTCCGGGGTTAGATCCTCTGTCACGGCACAGATTTAGCTGACACCTCTGACAAGTCGTGTATTAATCACAACTTGTGAATGTGTGGAATGCCAGGCCTCCACCGTGGTTAGGATCACACGTTAGAACTGTAGGTCCTCCATTTCATCTCACAATCACCCTACCATTTCACATTATCGTAAGTGCGTATAACACGAACGGGTAGTAAGACGCGGTGCTAATAATAATAATAATGCTCTTAGTACAATACAGCAGGATTCTGACCCCGACCTCCTAGTTCTAGGAAAGCCAGTCTATGACGAGAGTTACGCCTTCCACCATGCGACCACCGAGGCGGGTAGTTTTGTAATTTGATTGGTTGTAATATTTTAATAATATAAAAGGTATCTTACATTAATTATGGGGGAGGGATGTGGAAGGAGCTTAGAGAATATTTGTCCGGATTCACGTGCGGAAACAATTTATAAAATAAAAATGCACTTTCATTTGACCTGGCCTAAGATTCCAACCCCGACCTACTCGTCAACAGTGAGCTAGGAAACGCGAGACTAACGTTTTAGACTGCGTACCCACCGATGTAAGCACACAAAATTCGTCCTCTCTTATTCGTGAATGTTTGCGCTCACTTTTTTTTTATATTATTTGAAATTCACGTTCACACACACACACACACACACACATACACGCATACACACGATATAAACAGCTGTCCTGTAAATGTAGACATATATACATTATAAATTAGTTTTCTCTTCATTAGGAAAAATACATATGTTTTATTTTAAATATAAATCTAATAATAATAATAATAATAATATTTAGCACCGCGTCTTACTACCCGTTCGGGCTATACGCTTTTAGTACTTATTACTTTATTGGATTAGGAATTGGGAAGGTTGAATTAAAGGAAGTGAACCCGCATTTGCGTGGAGGGAGAGTGGAAAACCATTTAGGAAAAACCACTCCCAGTTCACCCGACCGAGATTCGAACCCCATTATCCCCATCCTCAGCGGTCGAGCTCAACACGACAAGTGCGTTAGCCAACTACGCCACCGAGGCGGGTAATATAAATCTAGAAATTGTAATTAAATTCCTCGCATTTATAACCCTGTAAGGTTATTATTATTATTATTATTAATACTGATAAATTAGTTTAATAAATAATAAGATACAAACCAATGAAAATAATCAAAACAAACAATTCACAGCTTCCAATCGGGAATTGAATATTGGCCTTTTGGAAGATAATCAAACATGATACCACAGTATAACTTTTCAAATATTATTTTATAATATAATATCTTGCCCTAATTTATTATATACCTTTATGTACTGGCGTAAAACTCATTCCAATTAGGCTACAATTTAGTAAAAAAAACTATCCAAATTTTCAAAGTAAAAAATAGTTGCGTTTAGGATCGTTTTTATGTTATGATATAAACGATATATTACATTTTTGGTCGTGAAACATTAATTAGTTTATTGAAACTTGTTTTTTTAATTCGTGCTCTAAATGTATTTGAAATACCTGCGGTATTTTCAAATCCTCTGAGGTCGATGTTTTGGAAATGTAAATGCTTTTTAATTTTTGTGCGGTCAAGCGACCTCGCTAGATCCCATTAGAGCAAAACATGGTTGGTCAATTTCCCAAAAGATTACGACTTATAAAATTATAAAGCATTGTACATTAAATATTAGGAGCTTTAAACATAGATTAAATGTTTTAAAAGTCGTTTCAGTTAATTGCAACAGGGGCAATTCACTGGAATAGTGGTATAAACTTTAGATGTTTTATTAATTTTTTAAACAGAAACATTGAATTATTTATTTGGATATTTTTATTAATTAAAATCAATCTATATTTAATCAAAGTTTGATATATAAATATGAGAGAAGTTACTGGATCTACTTTCATATGAAGAACCTTATTTGAAAGCTAAAAAAATCACTAGGTCTACATTCATAGGAAGAACCTTATTTGACAGATGGGAAAGTTACTAGATCTACTTTCATAGGAAGAACCTTATCTGAAAGTTAGAAAAGTTACTATATCTACTTTCATAGAAAGAACCTTATCTGACAGCTAGAACAGTTATTAGATTTACTTTCTTAGGGAGAACCTTATCTGACAGCTAGAACAGTTACTATATCTACTTTCATAGAAAGAACCTTATCTGACAGAGAGAACAGTTACTAGATATACTTTCATAAGAAGAACCTTATATGACAGCTAGAACAGTTACTAGATCTACTTTAATATGAAGAACCTTATCTGACGGATGGGACAGCTAATAGATCTACTTTCATAGG
>CABFVX010003842.1:23331-76946 GCA_902151425.1 Timema shepardi | reverse complement strand
AGAGAGGGGTAGAGCATGACCGACCGCTTTCCTGAATGCAAGAGCGTTACATGTGGTAAATAAGGAGCAGAGGGGTGGTAACAATCTATTAACATAACGTGAAAGTCAATTATTTCAGATTTTTTTATTTGACCATCAATTTTCAAGAGCTCAGGATATTAATAATTGAACATAAATGGAGTATTTTAGCTACCGTTATAATTATCCATTAAGCTTAATAAATGTAGAAGCAGAGTAACATTTTTGAACAAACCTACTTTTTACCCTTTTTAGTTTGTTTTTTGATCCAACACCTTAGCTCGGTTAATAGAATGTCTGTCTACTGAACTAAGGGTCCTGGGTTTGATTCCCTGCATGAACGGAAAAATTTATCATTGGTGAATTATTATGGGATTACCCTTTCAGTGATGAATTAATGGCTCGGGGACTTGATGTTGTGCCTGTCCCTAGTCTTAAGATAGATTGTAAGACATATGAGGCTACAACAGGCCGAGCAAGCAGTTAGTGGAAAATATATGGTTTGAATAAAAAATCTGCCACAGGCTGGAAACAGAAATGGATGTAAAGTTTGTTTATTGGAAATAGATATCAGCTAATTGACACAACATGCATTATATCAATGTTGATGGATTTTTTTGTGTTTTTTCTCTTAGTTAGATAAAGGCTTAAATTTTACATTCAAATATTTTCGACATTGGAGTATCGTAACATTCAATGAATGAAAACTAAAGATGTCGCCATTTTGTGTGTGTACACCATGCTTGTTTACCGCCTACATTTTCCAATTTTCCTAGCCAATTTTTCTCTTGTTACTAGCGACTTTCTTATTTTTCCAATTTTCCTTGTGTCAAAATCTTTAAGCATGATCATAGGTGTCATTTGAAAGCTGAATTTTACGTTCAATTTCGAAAATAATGTGTTACATGGTTATATTTAAATTAATAGCATTCCTTGAGTATGAAAGTATGTATGATAAGACTTAAAAAAAAAAAGAAGCTGATCAAGTAAATGAGATTCCATGTTTTTATTAGTAAGCCTTAACTTGAAGCAGCATTAGAATATCTGGGCCCCTTTCTTTCAATTGTGTTCTTTTGGTTTCTAATGCCAAACTTTGGTACAAACCTGTTGGTCATGATAAGATGAACCAAGACTTCCATAAAATTTTATGAACTCATAAAAAAGAAAAGTTATAGTGGGACATGCTGGAGGAATCAATTTGGACAAGGCAACAAGACTGTCAAAAAACAGTACACACAATAGTAATTGATAATCAATAATCAATGTGTATATGAAACATTGAAATAAGGATATAAGGTCAAGAACTTCACATTTACCAGGAAAATGTAGACCTCGAACGCTATGTGTGACGGTAGGGCGAGTGTGAGATGCCATGTAGGACCTACAGTTTAACGTGTCATCCAAACCACAATGGAGGCCTGGCAATCCCCACATTCACAAGTTGTGATTAATACACTTCTTGTCACCCCATAAAGCCCATTCTTCAGGAGAGAGAGTATGTTATAATTTGTTAACTTAAGAGGACTACATTTTTCTGGTAACTGCAGGCCTTTCTTCTCCTTTCAAAGTTAATTTACTACAGAAGTTTGGCACGATTTTTCATTGCGATTGATAAAAAAAAACTTAAATTATAGATATTAATTGATAAAATATTTATATTTAAGAGTGTGTGAAGTTCATTTCTTCAATTCGAAGCCAACTTAAATCAAATATATGAAATATTCTCAAAGCTGAATCTGTTTGAATATGTTTTTATGTTTTATGCTTAAACCCATATCAAATTGTGATTATTTAATATTTATAAATTCATTTACCAAAATCACTTTGAAAAGATTTATCACAAAATATATTTTTATCAAAGATGATAAATCAAGATACTACCATAAAGTTTAATTCTGATTTTTCTATATGAATATTAATTTTCAATGTACATAGGAGCTTAGAATGGCAGTAAATTAATATAAATTGAATATTTTAAATTTCAATATTTTCAATGGCAAGCCTTCATTTGTGTCGAAGCAAAAAGATAAATTGAAGCAAAATTGAAGCTGATACTTGTTTCAAAGACAAATTCAACTTTCAAAACTTCGCACACCCAAAGTATTTTGCTAGAGGTTGAAAATGCCCGAAGTTTAATTTCTTCCTTCACACTTAACTGGTTAGGTACAGGAAAATAGAAAATCAACAATGATTTTTCATTTTGAGTAGGGGACACAGATAATCCGAAACTGCCTTTACAGGTTTTAAATTTGGTCAAATAAAATTGAAATTATATCTAAAATCAGTTCAGATAAAATAAATGCATCACCTATTTGGAATAGAAGAGGTTCTTTCTCCAAGAATAACAAAACTAGAGTTTTATGGACATTCTTTTTTTTTTGCAATTTCCTTGAACATTTTCATCTTATGTTTTTTTTTTTGTAAAATAATGTTGATTGCACATATTACAACAAGAGAAATACGAATCATGTTCTTGCAACTAAATAAATTTGATTGTTTCAAAAAGTTGGGGTAGCGAGGCACTTAATGAGAATACCAATAATGTTTACAATCCAAAGAACCATTGAGGCAAAACCTTTGTAAATTGCAAAATAATTCTTAGATCTATTATTAGGAATAGAATACAGTAACAAAGACAAACTGAAAACTTGAATCAGGTTCACTCACACATACATATATATAAACTAATTTTAATAATTGTACAAAGTTCACAATCACATAATACTATAGTAAACAACTACAGTGAAGTGAAAATGATTTTGTAATTTGCAACATTAAAGTTCAGCTCAAATAAGAACAATAGAATTAAAGAAGTTTCCCTCACAAATATTGTAAAATAATTCTGATAAATGAAACTAGAGGTGTACCGATTCAGTAAACCCGATTACCGATTGTTTAAAATAATTGTTCATGTTACGATTCTTTACAGATTACTCCCGATTATTTATTGATAAATATTGGGAAATATGCTTAAGAGAATGATAACAATTGATGTAATTAATACAAAAAGATTTTATTTAAAAATCAAAAGTTAAAGCTTTGGTTATCTTATTTTTTTATTTATCTTTATATAACCAATGAAAGCTGGAATTGGATTGTTAGTTTTATCAAAAATATGAATTTATATTTCTTTACTTGGTTATGTAATCTTTGCATGGCTAACAACCCAGATGAAGTGTGTATATGTGGTTTTTTTTTGCAATTTTGATCACTAAGCCCCCAACTAGAAAGTTATGCTCTAAATTTTACTTAAGAAACCCCTAATTACTATTAACTTCTGATGCACTAATAATCGCCCGATAATGATTCATCGGTATCCACATCGGTACACCCATAAATGAAACCAATAGTACAATAAGTAGCAAAAAAGTAATGACTTGGTGATTATTTCATAGCAAAGTTATACTAGGAGTGTGCCAAGTGTATTTTTTTTATTATTGTTCAAGCAAAGTTGCACCGAATATGTAAAAACTAATTACACTTCAAATATAATGATTACTAAACATAACTGAATCAAAATATAAGTTTAAATATTTGTATACATTTCCAGCAAAAATCATACTGAGATAAAGTAATATAATAAGATTGTGTTTAGTGGTAAATTAATTATGGTTTACTCTTCTTTATAGTTGTATAGATATTGTTTATGAAGTGTACAATTTGCTAAGCTCCTTTTCATTCTAAAAGTATTAATGGTGTCAGAATTTTAAGTATAGGCTCTTTGATTTTATATTTTTTCTTAAATTTTGAACATAAGATTTTTTATTTAAATAGTTGTTTTAAAACTATGTATTTATTTAAATCAAGCTTAGCTCGGCACTAGAGATATTTCTGAGAAGCTTGCTAGTGGCCAAGGAATTTGAAATTGAGCTCTTAGGCCCCTGTAAAGTATGTTGAAGATAATAAGCCTCTTTTTGAGTAAATTGTTAAATTGATACAATTTTGTCATTTTTTATTTTTCTAATCACAGAAGTTTATATAATTATTATTACTAAATGCTTAAAATTTATTTCAAATAAAGCCTTCATAAATTGTATTCAAGATATCTGAGTTTTTAATACTCTCAAATCTTTAGAATACCACGAGATTCTAGGAATCTAGGATTGGAGTCTCATATTTAGTATTTAAAAATCATAGCACTAGCATTTGTAATATAGTATTGTTAATATTAATTTACCTTTGCGTTAAACTTGTAAAACTTTTGAATTTTATGATTATGAAATGTTACAAACCTCGCACCCAAATAAAGGAAGCTTGCAGGGACATACACACTAACAATTGGTTATGTAATAAAAAAAATGTTTTAATTTTAATCAAATATGTGAAATGTGTGTGTTAGAAAAGCACACAATTGTGTATTTTGTGTGGCTAGTCATTTTGTAATAATATAGAATAGTGTGATAATAAAACATTGAAAATGTGTAATTTTGCAGTCAATCTATTTTATCAGCGTTTTTAAGCATTATGTACACCCCTAAAAGTACTATTTTAATAAAGAAGATAAATATACTTAAGTGCTTTTTGTTTTTTGTAAATGCACCACAATTCCCAAAACATACTTGGCACAACCTTCTCCATAATATTTCAAACTTGTGCTTGGTTTAGAGAAACATCACCGCTTGCTCGGGGCTATAAAAATCAATGGAAATGTGTAAGATGTTTTCCGGTCTTCAATGTATCGCTATCAGGCCAGATTCTAAAAGCTTCTGGATTTTTGCCGCAATGTCAGGGTTCTTGAGGTGACTTTAAAAGAAAGAAAGAGAAAATTATTGTAAGACAAAATTCAAAACTGTAAAGGAAAACAAAAGGTGTACATGTAAACAGCAGTCATTCACAATTGTGTGTTAATATGACCTTGTACAAACACAAACAGGAATTCTACATTCAATATCAACGAACATAAATGAATACTTACTCTTGCAATGCCTTTGGATCGTTCTGCATCTGTTCCAGGATTAGCCTCATGGCGGGATCCCTCATTATAGCTTGAACTTCAGGGTCAGCCATGGCCCGCTTGCGCACTTCTTCAGGGTTAGAGTTCACAGCCATTGTGCATGACCGGTAGCCTTCGAGAGCCTCCTGTAGGTCCACAGACAATGTAATAACTTATTAGCAGTACAGGGACAGTGTCTAACGAAGGACACCTAATTTTCATGAAGTGTTTCAATAAACCTGTGAGAAATCCTGTTTGTAATCACCAAAACTAGTTTTAATAATCATTCTATCATATTTATTAAGTACACCAAATTGCAAGTTTTTGAGTGAATGATCATATTTTAAAATGACATTTGTGTCTAATATGCAATTTTTTACATAAATAAATTTTGTATCAAGCATTGCTTTTGGTTTGGATTAAGTTTTTTAGCCAGGTTGGAGTGATTATTTTTACCATCACAGCTTAAAATTTAATTTAGATTGTTTACATATGAATATTGATTTGTACTTAACATAACAGAGCTCAGAATGGAAATAATCAACATAAATTAAATCTATTAGCTGTCAATACTTTCGTTGGAGCAGCTTTATGAGTGTCGAAACCATTTTTTTTTTTCAAAGTGAAGTCGAAAGCTGATATTTATTTTGAAACTTCGCACACCTGTCTACAGCCATGTTTACATGCATTATCAGCTAATCGGATGGTTGAATAGGAAAAAACTGATCATTTTAATACAACGAGCCTGCTTTTGATTACATTCCCCTCACCACACAACACCAACCAGGACAATAAATAAATAAATAAATAAATATGAATTCAATAAAACCGCAAAAACTTGGGAAAAATTGGTTTCTTCTCCACATAGCTAAGACAGTGAGAACTAGATCATTAATTGGTAGCCAAATCTAAACTACTCCCATATTTTACCCTCTAATTTTTTTCCCTCAGATTTGGTAAAGAATTTTTTTTATAATGGTCAAATATATATTTTCAAATAGAAACACATTAAAATTAACCCTGTAATGCAATTATTTAATGTCAAAAGTATTTATAATTCTATGTAAGATGGATTTTTTTTCAACAATTTTTTATCTACCACAATTCTGTAGAAAATAAATGAAACAATTATGTATTATATTACAACTCTGTTTTTACCTCTGAGAAAAGATTTAGTTAAAAAAAATTAAATATATATTTATGCCGAGATATTTAACTATGAAAACCAAACAAGCGAGCGGAGCAAAGAAATTAGAACTGTCATCATAGATTCAGCAGCATTAGCGGTGGCAATTCCTTGCAACATAAGAAAAAAGGATGTATGTGACATCTAGCAAGAAATGAAAGAACTACATCAATTAGAAACCTACCAACACAGCTAAGCAGCGAGAGTGATAAAATTGCAGAGTACCAAGGTAGAGGAACATAAATAATCACAAGACTGAGGAAATAGCGGGATGCATAAAATTAGGCAGGTAGATGTGCATGTGGAAATAACAGGATAACCGGTCAGATGGTTAAACATATGATGATTTAAGGCTCGGCCACAAACCTCTATTAGTCGTCATGAATGTTTAATAGTTTTACTCACAGAATTATTGGGGTCCATCTCAATGGCCTTTTGATATGCAGACAGTGCTTTCCCATGTTGTTGCATGCCTTGCAATATTTTGCCTTTCCTAATCCACCCTTTGACTGGAAAAGAAAATCCAACACATTTTATGTCACTTCATCACAAGATACATACAACTAACTACACATATGTCTCCTGCAAGACACTCATTATTAAGATTATTTTATTAAACTAATGAACATGTCATAAATCAAATATATTTAACAATGTTGCTTTAAAATTGCAGCATTTAGAATGTGAATAAATGTGAAAATTCCTCCTCAAATTGGTTGGCTTTTGGCTTCTATCCAAAATCATACGAATGTGTAAGTTTTTACAGTATTAAATAACATGAAGCCAATGAACCTATTCTAAGTGGTAATTTATCATGAAAGGGGAAAACGGCGCGAGAAAAATTTCAACTATAAATAAAGTTATCTACTGTAAATTCAGAATTATTCGCGCATTTTTAATGTATAAAACAGATATTGGTTCATTCAATTTTCTTTTGCGAACCATATTTAAAATATCTACACTATTAAGTAATACCAAATTGTAATGATACATCATTATTTGTATTCAATTCCAAGTTTTCACTATTGGATTCAAAAATATCACCATTTGCACACTCTTTTAGTTGCAAACAGATCTTAAACTCAAACTTAACAATATGATTTAGTCTTCATGAAGGTGACTTACTGAACTTAGGGTCGAGTTCTAAACACTTGTCACAATCCTTGAGACCCAAGTCGAAGGCAGCCAGCTTCGTGTAGCATGCAGCCCTGTTGCTGTAATACTTGGGATCGTCTGGGTTGCGCTTGATAGCTTCCGTGTAGTGCTTTATGGCAGTGGCATAGTCCCCTGGAACATGTGTTCGAGATTCTTAGCATGGTGTGATGACTATTACAAAATAATCTAACCATTTATATGAACAGATTATTTTAAGGATTTTACCAAATTTTGTTTGAAATAAATTTTGAATGAAATTATTTTTTAAATGGTTTGTTTTACCAAATTAAAACAAATAAGAAACTAATATATTACTAGAGCATATTAGAATATTGATTTTATTGGGGGGAAAAAAGTCGTTCAGAAAGAAACCTAGTTGGGCCGGATATATTTTTACTAACTTCAAGTCATGGTATCATTAAACCTGAAATTTAAAAAAGTCATCCTCTAACCATTCTTAAAGAGTTCGTTTCCGAGTTCTTTCTCCTCCTCCGCCTTTACTGGGTCAATGTATGCTCTCCTCTCCTCTGCTTTTATCACCTTCTCGATATCAGACAAAAGAGCCTTTGCCTCTGGTGTGCGGTGTTCGGAGAGTGATTTCTCAAAGGCAATCTTTGCACTGTACAGATCCTGTCAAATGGAATAATTATATTATACACGTTATACGTCAAACAAATATGCTCATCAATTAGTTACTTGCTTCAATGGACACATGGTCTAAGAGGGCACTCACACAATAATCTAGACTGTCAATTATAGGAAGATCTTAGGGTCAAATTCCAGTTGGGTATACCGAGGTGTTTCCCCCCTTCCCCCTAAATGGTTTTCTACAAGCCCTTCACACAAATGTAAACTTTCTCTGAATTCAGCCTTCCTCATCTCTAAATCATTAGTGTAAATGGTAGTGATATGCAAAGTCTACTTTTTCAATTCAAAGTGAAGTCGAATTAAATGATGAAATATTCCCGAAGCCGAATTGAAATTTGAATATTTAAAAAAACATGTTAATGTTGGGGAAGAAAAAAGATTTGTTACATAGCTAACTTAAAAGTAATAAATATAATTTATAAAATGTTATAGTGCAAATATGAGTAATATATTTCATCCTCAGCTAATAAGTTAAGTAATTAGAACATGTAATTCAATTATTTCAGTTTTTTGTCACCAATTCACAAATGCATTGAATGATGGACAATATGTAAAACCACATTTGACTTATGCAGCTGTAATCAATGAATACAGACCCCACAACTTTAATTGAAAGCAAGTCGAAAAGCTTGTTACAAGAAAAGAATATGACAGATTTTTAAATCCTCAATTTTGACTCCTAAAAATGTACAATTTAAATCTTTTTGCATGCATCTAACACATCAAAAATGTTAACACTGCCATGTTTGAACTGCAGATCTTAAAAAAAAAAGAAAAAATCATGTAGTGAGCAGAGTTAACAGTGGGAGATGGGAGTCATCAAAATGAATTAAAAAAATGATTGCAATGAAAAATTATCCAACTACCTACATTTAATTTAAATATAAGAATATCAATTGCTTGTATTTAAATAAATAAACAACCTAAAAATAAAATGTATCAAGGAATCGTGTTTAAGATTCTCGGGCCACTACTTATTTTGTTGAAAAACTATAAAGAGCCATAATAGGAATTTGATGATTTATTAATTTAAAAATCATAATATTAATTAAAGGTGTGTGAAGTCCAAGACTTCCAACTTGGCTTTTAAAAAAAATCGGAAATAATTCAGTCTGACAATTGCGAAGTTTCATCAATAATAATAAAGACAGCTAAAATATTCAATTTAGGGTTAGATATTGTATTGTTTTTTAGGTTTTATATACATTAAAAATTAATGTTCATATGAAATAACCTTTTGTAATATAAATGCATGTTATGATAAAATATATTTTAAGTGAATTTAGTCCATAAATTTACATAAATAAAAAAAACATTTCGTCTTTGAGATATTATATATATTTTCCCTTCATTTTGTCACTCCACATGACAAGAGCATTTATTTGGTGAAATAGTATAAATAGTATAAGTAGTTAGTTAGGCTTATGAGCTAATAGATTAAGAATCCTTTAAAAGTTTATCGGAAATAAATTATTTTATATACTAAGGAGTGTCAAATTAGCTAATAGAGAAAAATAATAATTACAATACACAATCATAACATAATTACTTACTCCCAATTTTTTGTAAGCATTTCCACTACGAGTAAAAGCCTTAGCTATCAGTTTGAAGTCTGCACGATTTTCTCGTCCAATTTCTACGGCTTTTTCACAATATTCAATGCATTTTTTATATTCCTTTTGTTCAAAGTACACAGCTGTAAAAAAACACAAAGCAATAACAATGTTTTACTTTCTAAATGTCTTACAAATTTATGAGTTTTAACATAAGATAAAATATGCTTGTGAAAATTAAATTAAAATTACAGTTTGTCAAAACTAGGATGAGACCAAACACTTATGAACCAATTTCTATTTTAAGAGTTCATTTTTTTGTTTTCAAGAACAACACATTTTCACGCAATGACCAAACAATGATTTTCAAATTTTGTCTGCTTTCCATCTTGGATATGCCAGAAGATAGTTCAAGCATGGGAATATTTTTGAGAATAATTAAGATAAAATTGTATAAATTGTAGTTTTAAAACTAATCATTATATGTCAGATTTGTTGCAGGATCTTTCTCAATATCCTACACAAGAGCTAGCAATAACAGGCCAAGAAATGGTGACCTGGTGGTCTCGGGGTAAGGTGTCAAACTTCTGTGCTGGGGTCCGGGGTTCAATCCTCAATCCCGGCACAGATCTATCTGATTACCAAAACTTTCCTTCACTTCTGACAAGACGTGTATTAATCACAACTTGTGAATGTGGGGGAATGCCAGGTCTCCGTGGTTCGGATTCCACGTTAAACTGTAGGTCCTCCAGTTAGTCTCACGATCACCCTACCATTACGCATTAGCGTACGTGCGTATAACCCGAACGGGTAGTAAGACGTGGTGATAATAACCGGCCAAGAAGAAACCCAAAACATTTAAATGACCTGCAAATCATAGTAAAGCTATGATGATAGCTAATAATATTGATGAACGAATTCAGATATTTGAGCTCCCTACAGTGTTGTGTAGGGTCATAAGTTTAAAAGCGTTCTAAATGCTGCTCAATCACTTTAAAAAGTACCTTCTCAGTCCATTTTTACTGAAGAATAGTTTAACAAATTGATAAGGTAAATCAACTATATAGAAGGTTTTTGAAAACGCCCATCGTTTGTTCTACGTTAGTGCTGTAAATTGGAGGCCTGTGTTTTGTATGTTTTGTGTATGTGTATGGTGCAAGTTTAATTTAATGTTTATTCCATCAAAGTGAAAAGAAAATAGACTAACCTGCTATGTTGTTTAAATATGTTATTTCTTTATCATTTAATTCAACAGCCTTGTTGTAGTGTTTCAAAGCTTCTTCGAAATTCTTCTTCTTGTATGCTTCGTTTCCCAATTCTTTCTCTTTCAAAGCCTACAACATTAATACAATGAGATGATTATTTATTACACCCTAAAAAACATTTATACACACACACACACACACACATCCAAAATTGATAGCCAAGATATATTCTGGTACTGTACATACTGATTTGAAAATATCCTTTATAAAACAATAGTGCCATCTATAATCGCACTCTTAGATAATAATAAATGCAACAAAGTTGTAACTTTGAGAACTGCATAAAGTCAAAATAGTTTACAAATGCCTCAAGAGATTTGAAAGATCCTAAATTCGAATTAACCGTTTTTATGAGTATTGAGGCAGCTGTTAAACAATAAATCAATAAACTCAAAATATTTTATGTACAAACACACTTTTTATATATACTATGTAAGATATACACACACACAAACATATACATGAAAAAACAAGAAAAATTCAATCACAAACTATAAAAGCCTGGAAAAATAACTTAAGACAAATAAATTTTTACACTTAAATGACACTAGGCCTTCAGTGGGAAAAAAAAATTATTCTAGTTTGTTGTAGTTTACTTATCTTGACGCAAGAGACAAACTCTTCAAGTTCATTGATTGCATTATAAAGGTTGTATTTTATGTTTGGTTTGTATTCAATGAATCTTCTATTTTACTCTGCGACCTTTAGCACCTTTAGCGTTACATGACATTATTGGAATATTGGATGATTTAATAAAGATCGTTATGTTAAGTTTGAAATGAGTGTGGTACAAACTCAAAAAAATTAACAAATGGCTTCGAATTATCCAAATATTTCCCTATGAAATCCGAATTAATTGTTATTTTTTACCTTTGATTTAAATAGTAGCTTCATGGGGAATCATGTTAAGTTGGAATCATCCAATTTTTCAAAGTATCCAATGTTGAATTATCAAAATCTTACTATAATAGACATATAAATTCTATAAACATTAGGAAAGAAGGAGAAATAGCTTGACAATAAGACTTTACAACCCCACAGTGGAGGCAGCAACAATCATTTTCCACCCTCACAGGATTAGCAGACATTCTGCATTACAATAGCAAGGTGCAGTGGTATGATTTTACTAACCTTTTCCCAAAAATTAGAGCATATTTCCCCCCTCAAGTTAACTTTTCAATCCCTAATCCTTAGGATAACTTATTTAACATACCAATAAATAAAATAGTAGTGACAAAATTTATTTAAGCTAATATTTTACCAGATTCAGTAATATGGGAGATATATGTGGTAAGGTTGGAGTTTGGAGTTTGTTTAAAACAGTTTTTTTTTTATATTTCCATTCAAGAACTCCACGAATACAAGTCATAAAACCGACCTCTCGCTGTGCATCTGTGAGGTCCACATCCATTTTCTGTTCCTTTGGTTTAGGCGGTGGCTGCTGTTTTGGGGGCTGCCTCTTTGGAGGAGGAGGCGTTGTGTCCATATCATCCTCGGTTGAGCCTTTATTGATGTTCAGGCCTAACAAAACACTCAGGGTCGTCAGCACTCTGGTGTCATTAAGCTTCATTCTGTCAACATAATCAATTTACAATATAAAAAGTGTGAGGTATATTTACAATCCTAAATAGTTTTCCAAGCAGCAGTTTACCAAATCAATGTAAAATATGAATATAAAAAACCTTTACAAATAAACACAATTTTTCAGGAAGAAACAGTCTATACTCGAAGCTATTGTAAAATACACAATTTACTATTGGTGTGCAAGGCTTGAAACTTGATATTAAAGAATTCTGATTCAATTTCGCTAAAAAAAATCCTGCTTCCAACCATTATTACAAAGTTCTGACAGTAAAAATATTGAGTTAAATTACTCCATGAGCTGTTATGTGCATAGCTTTATTAGGCTACTATTCAAATAAAATGATTTGAAGTTATTTAATTGCTTGTGATAACTCAATCACCTAAGAATTAAATATTCCAAACCATTGTGCAATACAACATTTTATACAGTAGTGTGTAGATAAAGTTCGTTCACGGTAGGAGTTTACCTCTGAAAGGCCTTTTTCCCTACCAGAAATCTATTATATAGTAGAATATTGGTAGGAAAAAAGACCTTTCAGAGGTAAACTCCTACAGCGAATGAAGTATAATTAGGACTAGTTGGGGATCGACCCAGTCTGGATTTATCTATTTCTCTAGATTTTCGAAAATACAGTTTTCATGCCAAAAATAAGCATAGGCAGATTACTTACCAGTCTGACACCTGAGCTCAGTCGGTAGCATATATGCCTACCGAGTTAAGGGTCACAAGTTCGATTCCCGAAACGGCCGAAAAATTTATCATTGATGGAATGTGGGTTTACCCTTTCAGTGGTGAATTAATGGTCTGGGGACTATATGTTGTGCCTGTCCTAGTCTTAAGTTAGTTTTATAAGAAATATGAAGCTTCGACAGGCCTAGCAAGACGGTAGTGGAGAGTATGTGGCATGAATAAAAAAAACTGACCCAGTCCACAGGCTGGAAACAGTAATGGATGTAAAGTAAAGAACACTTACTACCCAAGCAGAACGCACAATAACTCGGACCAAACTAACTAAATGAACAGGAGATGATTTCAAGGCGCAGTGTATGTGTTGACGACCGTTGAGACTTCCCACCCCTCCCGCATTACATCCGGCAAAGACTGTCACGCCCAATACACAGGTGTGATGAATAGATGCTAGACTTCGTTTCCGCTCGAATGGAATCTCAACTATTGATACTAATGTGGTTATTTTTATAAATAATATTTTTTCTTGACAATCTGAATTACCAACAATCTGAATTTTTGACATATGAATTATCAATGCACTATATGAAGAGTTGTGTCAAATCCACTATTTTACAAATCCAGGTCTCCAATTTATCTTTGAATACAAACTATTGAATCCTAATCTTGAAATAATTTGACCAAAGCAAATATAAATATACGATAATAGAAAAATATAAAATAAATACAGTGCAACTAAATGAAATTATTTATGATCAATTCACACATCCAGTGAAGTGTTAAATTACTGGTCTGGGGCCTGGTAGTTAAGTTCATCCTATAATTGGTTTTGAATCACCAAAAAGCAGTGTTATAGCTCTTAAAACAAATTAAACGTGAAAATTGAAAACATAATAGGGGATGTCTTGGTTCCAAAATTTTCTTTAATTCTCTAATCTCAAATATACTTAGGGATTTGAGGGTCCAACCCCAGTTTTAGTGCATATATTGATTATTGATTATATTGATAATCATAGAGTAATAAATATTTCAAATATGAACAAATTAAAAAATATTTGAGCTATGTTTAAGTTACAAGAATATTCCATATTGTATTCAGGTTCGCCTCTAAAATTTACCAAACAATATACTTAAAGTATGTCCGGCAGCTTGTAGCTCAGCTGGTAATGTGTCTGTCTAATGAATGAACTAAGGGCCCGGGGTTCGATTCCTGGCATGGCCGAAAAATTGATCATAGTTAGTGAAATGTGGGTTTACCCCTTCACAGTGATGAATTAACGGCCAGGGACTATTATTGATTCACGCTAATATGAGACCTGATGTAAGCAAATCCATGTGGAAGTTTATGCTCTGAATTTCTATTGAACGAACTTCAATAGTATCCTTTCACTAAATAGTCCCTTCTTTGTTTTGTATTAAACTTGTTTTAAAAAACATTAGAAAATAAACTAAAATTTTCCCTTCATTTGATTTAGAAATTAAACTTTAAGTTTTGAAAGAGCTACTCGAATTCCAACAAATGCCTGCCTGACTCAGCATTGAGAGACCCCATGGTACAGTCCTTATCACATGTTAGTCAAGTAAGCAACAGTCAGTCGACAATTAATCTCAGCAGCGTAATGGATGTAAAAAGATATTTGAAAATGTAGGCAATGACAGTTTCAAGTCCATCACCATTTTTTTGGGATCAAAATACTTCTATTCCACCCCTGTACAAATATACCTAACTCAATCCCAATTCTTATAACTATGCATCACCCTTACCTCCCAGCCCGTTACCTGAACTTACCCTAAGCTTCTGGGGTTGGTTTGCAGCTCCTGTATAAGTTTGACGTATTCAGGATCGTCCAAAAATGATCTGGTGCGAGGGTCTGTAGCAAGCTTTGAAAAAAGGTCCGGGGTCTTGAACGGGTTCGACATGCCTTGGTTATCAAAGAGCTGACCTTTTACTTCTTCAAGACCTTCCTTCAATTGAGCGTTATCTGGCTCATGACGTAGACCAGCTTCATAAGCGCTTATTGACTCCTCAATTCGGCCCAAGTATGCCAGCGCACTACCTTTCCTTGAGTAACCCTGAAAATTTTATAAATAACAAGTTTAGTGAGAAAAAACCAAACAGAAGCTATCAAACAAATCTAGGCCTATAGCTAGTCTTCCCAAAGGTTACCAATAGCTTGGTTTTAGTTTCTAACCAATAAAAATTTTGAGGCAATGAAACCTGAGTACATTAACCTATTCCCCTTTTAGAGAGTCCAAAATCAATCAACTGTTTCCAGTCTGTAGCTGGTCAGGTTAGTAAAATGCCTCCATCAACCTCCTTTAATTTCTTTCATTCTTCTCCTTTCACTTGAACACTTTCATTCTGTTATCTGCTCCTCCCATCTTTTTCATTACTTAATATGTTGTCTTTTTCTTACATACTTCATTACAAACATTTTCTTTGGCATTCTCCCTTTTTCCATCCACATTACATTACATTCTAACTCAGTCTTGCTTCCTCTACTATCTCATGTACTCCCTGTACCTCCACTCTTTCCTGGATAGCTTTATTCCTAACCTTGTTTATTCTCGTAACAGCTAACATACTCCTCACAAACTTCATTCTCATGGTCTCCACTTTTCCCTACACAACACTTCCTTACACTTTGAGGGTACTTCTCTTCACTATAGCAGTTCTCTTACGCACCTATAGAACAACTCTCCCTGCTGTCCTCTTTTCATTAGATCCACTCAACTTCCACCTTTCACCTCAATCACGTTTCCAAGATATTTTACGTTCTGTACTTTTCTCAGCTCTACTCCGGTCAACCTTTTAGCTTTATTAGGCCTTACACTCTTCCTTGTCATTATCATCACTTCACACTTTCCCAGGCTAAATTCCATTCTATTCTTGTAGTTCCTGTATGTCCCCTTCCTTCTCTCCCCAAGCCATCAAAATCAATAGTGTATGAAAACTTTAAATGGTTGTAATAAGCCATTTGTTCGGAGTAGAATACATACATTACCTTAACAGATGTCCTAAATCATAATTTTTAGTACTGCATCTACTACTCGTTTGGGTTATACACCTCCAAATAATATAAAAATAAATTAATGTAAGCTAATTCAATTTTTTTTAGCACTGTGTCCTACTACCTGCTCGGGTTATAAGCTTATGTACTAGATATGCTAGTGGTTTTAATTATTAGTTAATGTATATGAAAAGTGTATCCACATTTGCATGGAGAGAGAGTGGAAAACTATTTTGTAAAAAGCCCCATCAGTACATTTGACCAAGATTCTAACCCTGATCTCCCTGTCATTGGTAGTCTAGTCTACTCCAAGAGTAGTGGGTTAGAGAATGCGGTCACCGAAGGGGATCATCCAAAATTAAAACTTTACTTGTTCATACAGTAAAAAAATAACGCACCTTGCCCCAGTCTGGTTTTAGTTGGACAGTTTTCTCTGCATCTTCTAAAGCCTGTGTATATTTTCCTGCTTTGGCGTATGCTGCCGAGCGATTGCTGTACAAAACATGATTGCTACCATCAAGGGCAATGGCTGCTGTATAGTTCTGTATAGCTTCATCAAACTTTCCAGCTTGAAGCGCTGAATTGCCTTTATCCTTCAATGCTGCTACCTAAAATAGATACCCATTTTGTGTTTTAGTATTCTTTGTAAATATATTGAGTGAAAAGACTTTGCTTTGTTATTTCTAATATATTTGTTGAAAAAACCCCAACTATAATAAAATAATTTGTTTTCAACCAATATTATAGATATTTATCAATAAACATTTTGGATACAGTTAGCTTTCCTTTACAATATACAATACTGGTAAACAAAAAGAAAAAAAAATTGATCTAAACAAACTGGTTAGTCTTGAAGTAGGTAGGCTACTGTTTAATTTCTAGCCTACTACAGTGAATGTGATAAATCATTGAAATTATAAATATAAATGATTTAAGTGTGTCTTTAGATACAACATATTTGTTTTTCTCTTTCTTGGGGTTTATCACAAGTAGATTTATATAGTTTAATCAATCATTTTGACATTTTTCATTGGCTGTTATTATCTAAATACATTTCATGTAATTAAAAGTTTTTCTATTAATACAGGGCTACATATTATCAAGCATTAATGAGCAGATTTTAATGCTTTTACAATCATGATTATGTTAGATTTATATTTTAATAACAAGGATCTTTTTTTGAAAATAATACAATATAGCATTTTATATAATAAAAGCTTTGTAGTGTTAACTTCTTTACAATATTTGAATTCAATCTGTTCTATAATGTTCCATACTAAATAATCCTGTTGACATCACTCGCATAATGAATGGCTGGCTAGATCACATGATACCCTTCAAGTAACATTTACTTGAAGTAAAACCCCTCCCAAGACATTATGTTAAAATAACTGCATCATGTTCGCTTCAATTTAAACACATGAGGAAATCCTTTAAGTTAACGTTAAGTTAATCTCGGCATTACTAAATAGCCATGTTGACATCACTAGCATAACAATTAGCTGGCTGGATCAAGTGATACCCTTCAAGTAACGTACACTTAAAGTATAAAAGACCTCCCAAGACAACTCTTACGTTAAGTTAACTGTAAGTCAACACCAAGTTAATTGTAGTCAACGTCAAGTTGTTATTATTATTATTATTATTAGCACCGCGTCTTACTACCCGGTCGGGTTATACGCACTTACGCTAATGTGTAATGGTAGGGTGATTTAAATCTGTGCCGGGACCGAGGATTGAACCCCGGCCGCCAGCACAGAAGTCTGACACCTTACCCCTAGACCGCCAGGTCACCAACGTCAAGTTAACTGCATCATGATCGGTTCCATTTAAACACGAGATCCTTTACGTTAAGTTAACTTGAAGTTGATCGCGATCCCGACATGAAACAGATTTCTAAAATTGACATATTAACTATTAGCTCATGACATTTCTAATCTAAAAAAAAGAAGAGTCATTCAATATACAAACATATAAATTAAGGATAGATCGAGATACAAAATTAAGGAGAGTATTTTTTTATTGTAATAAAATCGTTTAGTTTAATATTCACGGTGTACATATTTATCTAAATGTAAATTAAAGCAATGATAAAAGGCTAGGTTCTAAATCCTTGAACTAGCAAGATCTATTATTTCAGATACACAGAACATGTTTTCGCTCAAAACTTATTTAATAAAATAATACTAAAATTGAATATGACAGGAATTAATGATTTTCTTTTTACCGAATGGTTTTAAATAATCTGGTCTAAGTGTAAATTATATATATTTAAAAGTAATTACCTTTTCCATTGTCACCGGCACGCGTCTCAAGTTCTCAAAAGTTGCAATTCAGAACAGTCTGGAAATCACTCATACCAGGGGGAATACTTTAATTTTTGAAAAACTGAAATTTACCTTTGAAATCAAAATTAAAATTATATTTCGAAAATATTATATCTAAATTCGAAATTCTAACGTATAATAGTTATTATTAAATAAAAACAGGCGTATTTATGAAATTTTATCATTTAATCCAAAAGGAAATTGATCATAAAAATCTTAATATTCTAGAACTACACAAGTTGTGTTCAGGTTAGAAAACAGCTATAATCGTACTGCTTTATTTTATTCGCGTCGCCGTAGCAGGTCCATTCCTGCCTGTTCTCGTCGAAGTGTAAGCTGTAACCATGCAGAAATGAACGTCCTTTTCTTTTCTATATATCGAGTGGGAGTGGGTGTGGCAGGACTCGTTTTGAGTTTAATAAAATAAAATGTTTGCAGACATTAAATCGTTAATTAAATATCTATTTATTTGATTTATTACAAAAGGTATGAATTAATTGATTTACATAAGTAATTACTTTCTACTTACTAGGTGGTATCATCAAACTCGTAGTCTCTTCACCACACGAACACAAGTTTACCTTGAATCATTGTCAATGAAGACCGTACCTATTTTCCCACTTATGCTTTGTCTTCCAAGGGATTTTTTGCATATCCCTTAAAAATGTTAGAATATAAAATTACAGAATATCAATATAATTAAAGTTAGAGCCATTTAGTTGTAAACTTTTTTCACAATCATATTTTCAACATATGAGTATTCAAACATAGATCTTTTATGTTTGTGATCGCAAAAAGAAGTGTTTTGAAAGTTAAAATTATAATTTAGGGGATCAGTTCAACTTTAAAAAGTACCATTCTCTAAAATCGAGATTTAAAGTGGTCTGGGTTGATTACATATAATTAGAACAAGCACGCACTAATACAAGCTATACACCATTCACGGTAGGAATTACTCTCTGAAAGGTCTTTTTTCCTACCAATATCTTGCTATATAATAGATTTCTTGTAGGGAAAAAGGCCTTTCAGAAAATAATTCCTACCGTGAACAGACTTTATTTGTAATTATTCCAGACTACTTTGAATATTTTTTTTTTTAGAGAATGATGTATTTTATTTATTCCTATGTGTATGTGTACATGTGTGTAGTTCATAAGCTTATGTTTTCTGGTAATATAGTATCATATTATTGCCATCATAATGAAGATTAAAACCTGCATCTAATTTGTATGACTGAATGAAAAGACCTGAGTTAGTTATTTTCTGTAAACTCTTTCACTTTTCTTGAGTGTTTAAAAATTATTATTTTTGATTCACACCCATACTAAGACATACACACATGTACGAGCCAATTGGTTCTTTTTATAAACCAACTAAAGAACCACTTAATCAATATTTAACTAGATGTTTACCTTATACGTGCACAAATTATAAGCAGATACAGTATTTTTGAGATTGAAAAGATGTTATTCAGTTGTACCAATACCGTTAAGATTTGTGAATATAATTGAGTAGGTGGGTTGCAAAACTGTCCTTATCCATTATAGTAGAATATTTCACAAATATTGACAATACGATTTGGATAATAATTAGAACTTTATTTTGGAAAAGGACAGTTTTGCAGCGTTCCGCTGGAAAAGGGCAGTATTGCAGGTACACACATTAGAATATGGCAGTTTTGAAATAAAACATAAGTGTTAGGTGTAACAATCTATTCGTACAAATTTACTAGTATTTATTCATTTAAAAGAAGACTAATTTGTGAATCAAGAGTTAAAAAAGATTTATATTAACAAGATCGCTTATCTCTTCAACGGGTCCTTCATCTTGGTTCACTTTGTGCTATGTCAATGCGTATTAGTTCCTGGTGCAAAGGATCCCGAGTCGTTACAACCTCAATTTGCTATACATCTCCAGGAATATTAATCTACTCATTTGAGGTTATTGACTGTTTACTTCTTAAAGGAAAAATACTTATTTGCAAATAAAGCGGTAAAGCTATTTTATATTAATAGATCGTCTATTTCTTCAACGTTTTCTTCGTATTGGTTCACTTCAATATGCTGTACATCTTCTGATTGAGAATCAATCACAGTTTTAAAGTAGTTGAGGTTAGCCATGTCTTTCCACCCTTCACCAAAGTGCTTAGATAGAAGTTTATCCATATTTTTAGTTTTGCTTCTTTTACAGGAACTATGTTTGGCAGATGATCAGGTACCATGTTGCCTACAGTCACTCCTCTCTTTAGGATTGTATAAATCTGTGCCGGGACCGAGGATTGAACCCCGGCCGCCAGCACAGAAGTCTGACACCTTACCCCTAGACCACCAGGTCACCTATCAATGGCTGCAGATTATTGCACTAAAATGTATTATAAACTTTTTCTTGGGAAAATTTATATAAAACAAGTCTTCACTCGACTTTCTAGTTAAAAATATATTCGTTAAAGTTTATAAACCTTGCGCCGATTTTTAGCTTTTGGGGTTTAATTTGAATCCAAACTTATATTTTCCCTTTGCATCACGAGGAAAACTTTAAATCGACCCCTCTCCCAGCTCTCTATCTATTGGTTGCACCAAACCATTCAAGTGAAAATCGAGATAAATATTTTATCTATCGATATACAACTGTTCAAAATCATGGTTTTCATGGTGATGTAAAAAAAAAAAAAATATTGTACATGTGAGCCACTGCCCACACAGAAGGAAAAGATGGAAATTTCGTTAGGAAAATGAGTGTTCGATTGTTAAAATCGGCTAAGCCCTTTTCTAATAATTTCAATCACCGAACATGGGCTTATCAAACTATATATTATTTATATAGTCAAAAATAGAGTGATAGATTTAGAAATTGAGTGTGTAAGTGCATGGGTGTTTGATTGTATAAGTCCGTGAGTAAATATGAGATTAAGAACGTTAGTAATAGAAAGCTAACGATAGGGTTAATGTGTGGGAGAAAGGGTGTGAAAGTGGTTGTGTGAGAGAAAGTGGGAAAGTTTGTGTGTAAAAGAGTTTATGTGAAAGAGTTTGTGAGGGAAAGAGAGTTATTTATAAAATAGCGTGTTAGTGTAATATAGTGTGCTTCTGACAAAGTTTTTGTGGGAAAAAGTGTGGTAGAGAGTTGTGAAAAAGTATGTGAAAGAGCGTGATAGAGATATTGTGTGAAATAGAGAGATTGTGAGAGAGAAAACTCTAATTGTAGCACCATAACACTAAAGTAAGTGTTAAGTTTGTATTATTTGTAGCCAGAGAGAAATATTTTATTTACTTATATACACTCATGCATAGATATAACTGGCATACTAATATAGAGGTCCCGGGGTCAATTCCCGTGTATAGTTGTCATTTTTCAACTAATTTAAATTAATTGACATATGGTCTCCTTTATATGGACATCTGGTAATTACAATAATATTTAGCCTGTGTGTTGATATTAATTGAAAATCATTTTTCTTTGCAGTTCTCAACGAGAATCTGATTTTTTCAGATTCTCGTTGAGAACTACTATTTTTCCCGACATTATGGGCCCTTAACCTCTAGAATTAGAGGTCCTTTGCTTAAATCTGTTCTGCCATTTCCTCGTAAATTTTTTTACATTAAATGGGCTTATAAAATTATATGTAAGAGAAGATATGGCAAATAAAAATTATTTTCAATTAATATCAACACACAGGCTAAATATAATTGCAATTACCAGATGTCCATATAAAGGAGACCATATGTCAATTAATTTAAATTAGTTGAAAAATGACAACTATATACGGGAATCGACCCCGGGACCTCTGGATTACTATGCCAGTTATTATTATTAGCACCGCATCTTACTACCTGTTCGGGTTGTACGCAGTAGTGGTAGGGTGATAGTGAGATGAAATGGAGGACCTATAGTTTAACGTGGAATCCTAACCACGGCGGAGGCCTTGGCATTCCCCACATTCACAAGATGTCTTGTCAGAGGTGAAGGAAGGGTTTGGTAATCAGATAAATCTTTGCCGCGACCGAGGAATGAACCCTTGCCGCCAGCACAGAAATCTGACACCTTACCCCTAGACCGTCAGGTCACCAGTATGCCAGTTCTCTACCACTGAGTAATCTAAGACTTGTCTAGTATCATGGTTCATTTTTCACTAATGATTTAACGAAGAGTCTGTAATGGACTTGGGGAAATTGTCAGGTACAATTCATATAAGCGTTCAATTGCTATAGCCTATTGAACTAAGTTAATAATTTGTTCTAGTTAAATTATTACTATACACAGAAAGTAAGTTAAAATCTTCAATTTAAATCAAATAATAAAAATCTTGTTATATAGTAGAACATCTCATCCTGGTACCGGGTAGATTATATTTCAACTTCAACTAATAAAAAATGCACTATATTAATATACTAAAGTGCAGTAACATTGTTTAAAATCAGAATAAAACTAATCTTTTATCTCATTAAATTTAAAATCAGTTAAGTGTCAGTATCGTGTAGTTTGGTTTTCCGATCATATGAGGTTGCTCTTTGAAACCTGGCCAGGTGTAATAAGAGGGTTTTTCCTAAATGGTTTCCCCTTTCCTTCCATGCATATGTGGATATGAGTAGGTGGGCTGCAAAACTGTCCTTATCCATTATAATATAATTTTGAGGAAATAAAAAAAACCTATAATATGTTTATTTATGTTTAGATTTTTATGAAACTTTACCTGGTATGAAAGTATATCAACCTGGGTCAATTTGGTAAATTTCACAAATATTGACAATGCGGTTTGGATAATAATTAGAACTATATTTAGGAAAAGGACAGTTTTGCAGTGTTCCGCTGGAAAAGAGCAGTTTTGCAGTGTTCCGCTGGAAAAGAGCAGTTTTGCAGGTACACAGATTAGAATATGGCAGTTTTGAAATAAAACATAAGTGTTAGGTATAACAATCTAATCGTAAAAATTTACTAGTATTTATTCAATCAAAAGAAGACTAATTTGTGAATCAAGAGTTAAAACAGATTTATGTTAACCAGATCGCCTATCTCTTCGACATTTTTCTTCATCTTGGTTCAATTTGTGCTATGTCAATGCGTATTAGTTCCTGGTGCAAAGGATCCCGAGTCGTTACAACTTCAATTTGCTATACATCTTCAGAAATATTAATCTACTCATTTGAGGTTATTGTCTGTTTACTTCTTAAAGGAAAAATACTTATTTGCAAATAAATAGGTAAAGCTAATTTATATTAATAGATTCGTCTATTTCTTCAACGTTTTCTTCGTCTTGGTTCACTTCAATATGCTGTACATCTTCAGATTGAGAATCAATAACAGTTTTGAATTAGTTGAGGATAGCCATGTCTTTTCACCCCTCACCAAAGTGCTTAGATAGAAGTTTATCCACATCTTTTAGTTTTGCTTCTTTTACAGGAACTATGTTTGACAGATGATCAGGTACTATGTTGCCTACAGTCACTCCTCTCTTTAGGATTGGCAAGTCGGTTCCAATGTCACTTTTGTAGTGGGGTTCTCCTCTCACACGCACATGTCCATTAGTATTTCCTTGTAAATATAATCCTCTTGCATACAGACAACTTGAAGTGCCACTGTGATGTAGGCTTCAGTACATTTTTCACAGCAGACTTCAAATCACAAACAGAAACTTCAGAGCCAAGGTGCTTTACTTTGCCAAATGAACTAAAAATATCAATATATTCATTTGGAGTGATAATTGTCTGTTTCCGTCTTATTACCTTTTCAATTCTTCCAAAGACTCTATCAGGTGGAATGAACGAGTGCCCGACCACTGGAAACAAAAATTAAAGTTGTTTTATTCCCTGTGAACACTCCTCTTTAATCCACTTCAAAACTGACCCAATGACTGTGCTATTCTTATTTTGCCCAGAGCAACCATCTGAACAGAGTCGGATATATTCTATGCCATCAATAGAAAAATCTGTGGTTTTCAGCGTATCAAGCAATGCAAATGTGATTTCATTTGAGCCCTTGCATCGTTCATTTTCAAGCCAGTGATGTATTGTATTAGAATCTTGGTTTTGAAGTGCAGGCAAGGAAAAAGATTGTTTTGAAATGTAAGACAGCATCAATAGCCATATTTAATATTGGAAAAGGAGAGTTTTGTTAATAAACCATAGGTTTGGGAAAGGAAACTTTTGCACCTAATAGGGAGTTGGAAAAGGACAGGTTTGCAGAAAACGTCATATTTTAAAACTAAATCTAATAGGGAACGAGACAGTTTTTGCCCTCTAAATATATATTATTACAAGCAGAAGTACCAAATTATACTCAATCAATAGCCACCTAATTTTTTTTAATTTTTGGAAAAGGACAGTTTTGCAACCCACCTACTCAATTATTAACATTATGTTGCATACACGTGCGTTTAAACTATAGCCTAATCTAAAAACCTGTGAAATCTACTGCAGTTATGATTTACAGTGGTTTGTAAATTAAAATGCTCATAGTTTGTTTGTTTTTAGCTTATTTACAGCTACAGTTTAAATATATATTTTTCCCTTTATGTAGAATGAGATTATATTAATACATAAAGCATTGCTAAGATGGGTTAGTGCATAGGATAAAGTACACAAGAATTTGAAATGCATTATTTTAAATTATTGCGTTCTTAATCAATACATAATGAATAGTGCACAACGCATAAAGTTGATGAAACTTTAACAAAATAAACTACTCATAGAATTTAGAAAAAACAGGCTTTGACGAGACAATGAGAATGTTAGAAGATGCTTTACCCAATTAAACGCCGGTATATGACGATGGGAAGAACAGATAACAGAAAGTGTGCACGTGAGAATAGAAACAAATTAAAGGAGGAAGAATGGTGGATGTATAGAAAAGGATGGAGGCATTTAACTCAACTGACCCGGTTATAGGCTGGAAACAGATGACAACAATTATATTATAAATACATTTTATAGAAAATAAGAATAAATATTGTCTTAATATTAACCTTAAAGACCATATTTCTTTATAATTATAAACAGCTGTATATTTCTTATTAAATGTAATATCTACTACTGGGCTATGCTTTATGCATTAATATAGACACAATCTAATTGGTCACACCAATAATATTAAAAGTGTATATGCCTTTTTTATTTATGTTAAATTTTTACGCTTTATTGAATTTGAATTCTTTGAGTATTAATGCAAAATATAGATTGTAAACATGTTGGTTCAGTTTGCTGTAGGCCTGTTGTATATTTGGTGACGGGTTTGTTAATATATCTATCGTCTCCGATTTTCTTTGGTCCTTATTTATTTATTGATTTGATGACTAAATCGTCTTGTGGACAAATTCTTAGTAAATTTATATTTGGGAAAGGAATTATTTTCAAATTTCAACAGTGCTATATTTCTTAATCATTATTTTAAGATTAATCATATACCAAATTTTTTAACTTTTTTATCATCTAAATTTTGAATCAAAAATCATAATAATTTAGGAAAATCTCGCATGAATGTAAGAAACATTTTCTTTGGGAACAAAAATGCATTATTATTCAATAACACCAAGAGTTCCGTGATATATTCCCGTCATGATCAAAAAATATATAATTTGTGAAATGTGGGTTTACCCTTTCACAGTGATAAATTAACGGCCGGGGACTGGATGTTGTGCCTGTCGTAGATTTAAGTTAGATTATAAGACACATGAAGCTACGATTGGCCTGGCAAGCCGGTAGTGGAAAAATATATGGCTTGGATGAAGAAAATTGACCCAGGCCACAAACAATAATAAATGTGAATAAATTAAGTATATCCAGACCCGCATGATCCAAGGCGTCACTCAGGCAGTAGACTAAAATTTGATGGTGTGGAGATCAGGGTTCAAATCTCGGTCGAGTGTACTGAGAGTAGGTTTGCCCAAATTGTTTTCTACTCTCCCTCCATGCAAATGTGTGTACACTTCCTCTAAACAAAAACCTTTTTCATCCCTAAAACCACAAGTGTAATTAGTACATGAGCATGTAGGCCCTAATCTGATGGGTAGTAACATGAGGTTTAAAAAAAATATAGTTGAATAGAAAGATTTAAAGAAAAAGATGGCAACCTCACTACCTATATTATTTTATGCTGACATATAAACATGTGAATGCTTACATTGTAGATACCATTTAATATCTAGTGTTATTTTAGCATCACATCTTACTACCTGTTCGGGTCATACACTAATATGTTAAGAGATGAGGAAGGTCAAATTCAAAGAAAGTTTATCCACATTTATGCATAAGAGTGTAGAATTATTTGGGTAAAAAACAGTGTACACCCAATCGGGATTCAAACCTCGATCTCGTTTAATGCGAGTGTGATGCCATGGACTATGCAGCCACAAAGCAGGTAACTAGTTTGTGTTATAATACTGTTTAGTAGCAGTTCTAAAAAAAATTACATGCAGTAATGTTTCATATCTAGTGAGCTATTTCAAATATATTCATAATAGGCCTATATTGAATTTTTAAAAGCTGTGAAGCTTATTGTGGGTGTTAAAGCGAAGGAGATTTGACCTCTGACTTAGTTTTTTCTAAGCTTCACATGCCCCCAAATATCGGTACATAAAATGTTTAGCTTTAAACCTTTATTAAGTGTATTTGGAGCCTACATAACAGTTTTTGCAGTTTAAATTTAATACTCTTTCAAAAATTGATCTAATTAAACAGACAACTTGCTTATGGGTACTTGGTTCTCTGACTTAAATAGTATTCAGGTGCAGATCTAATGTATTTGAAATGTTTTATTCATATGATGAATATTCTGCTTGTTTTTTTAACTGTATATTGTGGTAATATAATATTCTGCTGTATTTTTTATGCTTAGTGTTATGCAACTTGCAAGGCCTTGTTGAAATGAGGCAACAACAACAACCTGATCTTTGACATCCAGCTTCATTTTGCATGTGTCAAGCTTCACATTGACTTAGAATTTTAAAAGTGACCTTCACACACCCATAATATTTAATACTATATAATCTTATATATTATTTCTGTTGTCAACATCCCTTTTTCTCAACTAATACAAAACCTACAGCGATTAATAAGGTATCAGTGGATAGGATTTTTTTTACAGACTTCTGACATAGAATAAGTACTCAGTTTATGTTAAAACACATTATTTGTTTAAAATTTAAGTTAAAAGAAAAGTATAACAATATTTTTGTATCAATTACTGAAAATAAACTCTCTTTGCTGTTTTGTGTAGCTATACACTTCACTGAGTTTTGACTTGTGGTAGTAATAATAATGACACCCGTTATACACTTTATATAACTATAATTAATTAAATGTCCTTTGTAATCATACTAAAGTCTGAATTTCATAAGAAGTAATTTATTTGAAACCTTGAAACTCATGTTGCCACCTTAGTAGGAATAAAAATATTAGAATTATATTTTATTCCAAGTCAGTTTAATTATTAGTATAAATAAAAACCAAACAGTAATTCATAAGGAATTATTATCAGAAGTGTTTGATAACTTTTTAGATGAACCTTTTTCTTAATAAATTGAATAATATATATTTCTAGAATGCCAAGTTTCAATTACTTTCAATCGATGTTAATGATCGAAAGTGGGCTTCCTATAAATATTAGGGTGTAGTTAGCCTTTTTTTAATACACACAACATAGTTTTTGTACTAACTCTGAGATAAAAGTTTATTTTGCTTACTAAAGCGTATAATAATTGAGGAGTCTCATTTCATGAACATATTAAAATCATGTTCATTGGGATCAAAGTTTTAGAAGTTAATACAAAATTCCACACAAAGACTTATTGCCATAATCGCTTATGTATTAATGTGTATTTTCCTATTCATAAAGATATTCTGGTTCTCTATTTTAGCTGGTGACCAGTTAAATTTGCTAGATTAAAAACAACAACATTAATACACTAATAACATTATTTAAACAAAAAGATTGTTTAAATAATGTTATTAGTGTAATATATATATACTGTAAATGAATTAAGTTTATGTTTTGTTAATAAAATAATGTTTAGCTAGGTACTCAAAACTTGGATGATTAGATAAAATAAAATTAACTAAAAAAAATCTCAAGAAGTGTTTCAACCCCGCCATGTCCTAAGGGAGCAAATATTAAGAATGTTATACAGCTAAAACAAGAGGCAAATATCTTTTCAAAACATTGATGACTGAAATTAAATGTATAAACATTTTAAACAAAACTTTTTTTAAATTTATATATTACTACCATTCAAGTTAAATAAGTTAGTTAATTACATATGAGTAAGGCATAATTTAGAGTCTGCCTACAGGGCTAAGGGCCTTGAGTTTGATTCCTGACATGGTTGAAAATTTATAAAAATATGGGTTTACCCTTTCACATTGATAAATTAACAGACAGGGACTGGATGTTGTGCCTGTTAAGTTAAGAGTGTAAGCGTATGAAGCTACAACAGGCCTAGAAAGCCGGCGGTGGAAAATATAAGACTTGAATAAAAAAAGTGACCTAAGCCACAGGCTGGAAACAGTAGTGTATGTAAAGGTAGAGCTTAGAGTAAAATGTACACACATTTGTGGTGATAGAGTGAGAAGTCATTTAAGAGAAAACACCCTCGAAGGCCCCTCATAATTGACAAACCAGACTAGAACTTTACAATATGGCCACAGTTGTGTTTGTAAAAATAACTAAATAAGACATGCCTGTTGTTTCTATTTTTGGATTCATAACTACAAGACTATTTTAATAGTGAAGTGTAATCTCCCTATTTGTATTTTTTTAGTAGTTCAATAGTCTGCTGTAGGGACATTCTTTAAAATGGATCATTGCCATTTAATTATATTGACCGAGTTGAGCAGCCAGAACAATTTTGTTTCTCCCAACCCATGTGTGAAGCGAAATTATTTCAAACGCTGCTCATAAATAAAATGTGACGCATTAAGGCCTGGTTTGGATTTTAAAATGTGGTTTTATAGGTATGAATTTATGTCTTACTTTAGTTTTTTTAAAATAAAAAATATAAGTGGTAGATAAACAAATGTTTTAGTTAATTGGATGGTTTTTAAAGAACAAATGTTTGTTGTTATGCCTTTAAAAATATGATGAGAAGGTTTGTAAGCCCATGATCCACAGAAGTTTTATATTAGACTAGGAAGGTGGAAACATTTCTTAAAAGAATTAAAATATAATTTTAAATAGTTTATCAAATAAGGATATTGCCTACTTGGTGGATTTATAGTGAGCATGTTGTAGCCCAAGTCCACAATCTTGAAATTCCCCTTCCTCAACTCTTGATAATTTAGCACTCTGTCCCATCACTATACGATTCCTCTTCTATTCACACACAAACATAACACTTAAACTAACATCCCACTGTTTACATCTACACAGCATAGATTCAAATTTCAAAATTACACTTATTTTCTAATTAGAAATAAAATATGGTTACACACACTTTATTTATAGATCGGTTTTTTTTAAGAAGATTTCTACAAGACATTTTTCATAACTAAACCAATTAGCTTGAAATGTGGACACTCCAAAAAAAAATTATTAAACTACAGATACAAATTGTTTGTGATGTAAAACAATATTTTCACTATTTATGTATTAGTATTTTCACTTTACTAGTGTTGATAAAGTTATTTACATTACCATAATAATCCTAACATGATGTTTTTATTTGTAACAGGTAGACATTATAGCTAATGGAAAGAAGTATGAGAAACAAATTAATTTATGAGCTTGAAAATGTAACATAATCTACACACTTTACCTCTTTAATTTAGGTCTAATAAATTAAGCATGTTTCTTTTTAATTGATTACTAAACCATTTTTGTTGATTCACACTTTTTATAAATAAACTCAAATAACTACGTATTGAAACACAAAATCATTTAAATTATTTTGAAATGTTAAAAATAAATACAGTGGGCCAGTAAACAACTAAGAGCTTATGAAAAAAAATACTTTTGTATCAAATTTGAGAAAATGAGCATGCATGCCCATAGTTATTAATTAGGACAAATGGTGCAAATCCTATGATAAATTAGTTGCAATCGAAACATTTGTAAAAAGGGTGATATGGGTGGCAAAGAAACTGATATGAAGGGGAAATAAAAGGAAAGGGATGAAGTATATGAAGATAACTCCCTCTAAATATATTCTAAAAGCATAAAATATTCACAAAAGTTACATAGGGCACCAATAGAACCCCTATGTGCCCTAGAAGTACACCCTAATTTTGGTTGGAAGAACAGTAGAGAAAATTCAAACATATTTATTTGCGGCCAACATCGTTAACATTTTACAATATTATTTTAGGTATTTTATAGTTATTGATAATATCTATCAAAAATGACAGCTGCAAATAGCATGACTTGATGTATGAATATATTACAAATGTTTTAGTAACTTTAGTAACTAGCTTCTACTGTTCTTCCTACCAAAATCATACTATACCTAGTGATGTTTACACCAAAAAGGTCCCCTCACAACACTAATTTTTGGGGGCTTGGGCACCACTCAATACCTATGATTTCATCAGTCACATGATAACCAAAGATTAAAGGTGGCATTAGATCACAAAGGTGTTTTTGTAATTCAAGTTTCGGTATCCAACAAGTAACACCCAATACAATCATTACCATTAATTCCTTAGACTGAAATTTGTTTCTTGGTTAAGATGTGAGCATGAATCTGAACCCATTATTTTCAAAAACTTGAGTGGAGAGTTAAACAACTCTTCAACATTTTCAATCTCATCTTAACAAGGTAGACTTAATTTTCTTTTAAAATGTCAAATTCCAATTCTTTGTTACGATGATTTAAGTTGAGGAAATTCTCCTTAGAAGTATACTTAAATTTGTGACCAAATTTAAAGAGCAAATGTTTGACAATGCCAATTCCCCACATAACAAAATAGATAGGGCTTCTAATTGCTACATGTATGTGATAGCCAAATAAAATACAAACAAAAACTATTATAAGAGAAAGTCCAGCTATGTACTCCAATGGAATATTAATAATATTATCTATTATTTTATCAGTGCATACAATAAATGTAACAATCATTCCGTATATTTCATGGAAAAATCTTCCAATGCAAAATATAGCTATGCTAACTAGGAAAAGAATGCACCAAGGTATTATTTTAAGAAGTAGCCACATTCCTGAGGAAACAACCGAAGACAATTTACGTAAGGTTTCGGGAATCGACATTAATAAAGCAGTGAATTTGGACACAATGCTGTACATCAATATAGCTGAAGTAAAGAGAAAAGCAACAATTGCTGATACATTGTTCTTCAAGGTAGTCCAATATTCTTGAGCGACTATAAGAGGTATGATAAAAACATTAGCCAACGGACCCAGCAAAAAATTTCTTGAACTTTCTATGTAAATACTCTTGACAACTTTGTATAGTGTCTCAAAAATAAAGTCTAAAAGGTAAACCAAAGATGATAGCCAATAGACTATGAGCTCTTCGAGTTTATAAATCATATTTGTGAATATGGCTACAGTTTTAATTTTTAATTTCACGATAGTTCCAAATAACTGTTTAAAGTGTAAGAAAAACATTTATGCAGATTGGTGTTCACTGTACGCCTAAACTCACTTTATTATATTGCTTACAAGGAAACGTTTAAGAGATCACAAAATATACACTAGCACCATAATGAATTAACTCTTCAGTCTATCTTACGATTTGAAATTGAAAATATCCTCGAAACTTATTTAAATATACTCAATATAGTAGGCCTACAGAGAAAGATAGAATAGTGTATTACTTGTTTGAAATTTGAAAAGCGAAACATAAACCCAATTCGAAATGGCATGTTTATAAAACGAAATTAATTTGTCAAATTACAATTTTAAGCAGATAGATATATATTTTAGTTTCAAGTTTATTTTAGAGGTTCGAGTTTATATTTTTAGATAATCAAAAAATAAGTTTATTAGAGATGTGGGTGGATACTGAATATTTTACCCATTGAAATTATAGGTGTTTAAGAAATTGAAAATATATTATTAGGGCAATGAGAGAGCGTATAATATTTATATTACCTATAGGTTATTTGGTAGCTGATCCACGGGTCCAACATTCAAAAGAAGAGTGCCTATATAGCTACCCACAAAGTTAGAAATATTATTTAAAATAAATAATTGTATAAGGAAGAAGGAAGAAATGTATATTAAAAGAGATTTTGATAGTTATTTCATCAATAAAAGGAGTACCGTGGATATTTAACTGATTATGGATTCGTTAGCTCCAACACATATTCAAATATAAGTCATATTAGAGTGGCCGGTAAGTTTTACGTCATCATTAAAACATGTTAAACATTAATATTATATTTTTGCAGATATACAACCAATGAAACGTTTAACTTCTTATTTTTGTGTAGTGAATAGATAGGCTAAATATGCCTACGACTTTGAAATGAAGATTTTTTTATATATATAGAAAGAGGGCTTATTGTTCTAAAAAGAATCGACCCACTCACATAGTTCACAGTTTTGTTTTTTGCCTCATTCTTTTTTTTTATAGTTATCCTAAGCGCGAATTTCCCGGAAAAACGTAATAAAATAGACCAGTTAATACTGACATGTTTGTGTTGAGATATTTTCGTTCCAAGCCAATCTGTTGCTTTGCTTCACTCTTTGATGTCATGATGTAAGGAAACAAGATGTGCGTGAAATCCGTCCATGTGCAACAGCGAACTAAGTTAACACCAACAGAAAGGGGATAGTTACCATTCATTTTTGATTTAGTTTTAAGTGGTTCACCAATAGTATAAAATTTTCCGTCCATTGTGAATTTCTGCAACTATATATTTTTTCTTCGTCTCATGAAAAATATTTCCTAAAGTAAGGTGTCATCCCATAAGGTTTCAAAATGTTTGTATAGTCAGCAATGTATTGAAATTTTGCAATTCTCTTCTGTCTGGTAATTTCAATCTCTCACTTTATAGATAAGATGGCATAAGCGTCCCACCATAGCTTGGTTTTCCGTAACCACCAATGTCAATGCACAAAAACCTACCATTTGCATCATCCACGGCTTACAATGGTATAGTAGAACCTGTTGCTATTTTTTCTTAAAAGGCACGGTACCCGATTTATCTAGGCATTTGATGGCAATATGTAGTCTACACAGTTTGGAAAGTCCCATTTATTATGGAACTACATTGCAATTATGTTTAGGATCTTCTTCGTCAGGAAAGATAAATGTTTAGATTGTATTGAGGTCCCTCATATAACTTTACATGTTTCGTAAATAGTTTTTTTTTCTTTATAGTGTAATGAAAATGCTGTTGATCGGAACCAATACCAGATGATAAGTACCAGAATAAAACCCATAATAAAATATAACAACAATCTAGGACCCTACTTTAATATACACACACAATAACATACATATGTACCATTTGGCATATGTTTTTATCATATTTTTATTTTAGATGAGGGTGTTAAAGGAAATTTTGAAAGGATTAAGAGATACCTATAGTCATGAATTGCAGAAAATTTGAGCGAAATTATTCTTCGGGGTGGATGGAAGTTGCAAAGATTATTTGTAGCCATATTTAGACATCTTAACTTTATTGACAGTCCAAATGTCACCAAGAAAATTATCTGGAAATATACCTACATTTCACCTAAATCTGTTTAGCACATAGGAATGATTCTTCAGATTGAGATCATTCTTATACTTAAGAGTAGGATAATCTTCCATTCAAATCAGAATGAAAGTCCTGAGTCTTAAATGATGGACTGTCCCTCCAAAAGTATCTCATCAGTAACATTTGTAAATATAAAAAGAGACTTCTAAAAACAAAAGAGGCCACTGCAAGTTGAAAAAAAACCTTAGTTTCTTTTTTTAAAAAAAAGGTAATTCACATCACCTGAGTATCATTTTTCAAATATGTTTGCTACCTCACTTGGAAAATATTAAGATGAACCGAAAGTTATTTGGTCAAATGAACAGGCAGTGTCTTTATCCACATGGTCAAAGCATACGGTGTATTAATCTTACTATGCAATGTCAGTGCAGTCATCAACACCGTCACCAAGATCCCCGCATACAAGAGAAATACGATATCGAAGAAGTCCCACCTCTATTTGTATGTGCTCCTCAAAACTCGCCAAGACTTTTTGCAATGTTTTTTTGTTGATTTGCCTCAACCTCCACCATACAAGAAAAAGTCTGAATCTGTTCAGTATGGTGAGCGTGGTGGCCAGGCGATTTCCCCAAATCATGAAAAGAGGTGCCGAGAAAACATTTTTCGAAGCACCTCTATTGATGTTCATTTTTTCTTACCCCTGAACTGCAACGTAAGGGAATGGATACCAACAACCTGTGGTTCCAGCAAGACACACCCTGAACATTAATGGAAGAACATTGCAAAATGTTTCCTAGGCCCTTTGTTTCACGATTTGGGGACATCGTCTGGCCACTACGTTCACCAGACCTAGTATCTCCGGAATTATTCTCGTATAGGTTTGTTAAAGAGTTATGTTTTATGATAATACCGTATTTAAGTTCATACTTCCCAGGGTTGGGATACCACTTGTCTTGCTGCGCACTTGCTATCACACGGCTATATGATGATCCGATAATATGCCTATCCCACTGTAGGATTTACTTATTATTTTCGTTTATTATGGTTGAACTTAGTAAATTTAAATGTTATATAGGATTTATTTAATTAATTACACTTTTAATAGTTTTGATTCAACACTAAAGTGGCATAGTTCTTACAACCAACTGACGCGGAGAGCTAGAACCAGAGTCCGCGTTCTAGTTCGAGCTAGCTATACGCAGAAGCTGCTCCAGCCACTTATACGAGTATATGACCTACGCCTTGTTTCTTGGACCCCTTATCTTTAGTGTTAAAACCAACCAATAGGAGAGTTCTTGGCAGTCTGATGTTGTGAAGGCTATCTTCCTATTTGGTCAAAGGTGGCCAACTCATCACCACGGTTTTAAATAGAATAGAAGAAGTTTTTAAACAGAGAGAGGTTTAATACGTAATATATTTGAATTTACTTTTGAAAATGCCTTATGGGCTTGAAACTCAGTAAAATAAATAATAATAAAAAATGAAAGGGATATGAATAATGAATATATAACTTGAATTTAGAATCTTGAACTGAAATTAAAATCGTTCAATTTGGCCTGGTCATCCATGAATGAAGTATTTAAAGGAACATTTACATACAGTTCTTAAAATAAAAAAATACACTTTATCCATGATTTTCAGATAAATAAAAGGAGCCCAAAACAGTATCATTACAGTTTACGTGACTCACCCAAAAACACTTCAGAAACTTAAAGAAATAATTGTGTTGCAATTTAATTTAACTAGAATCATTGCGCAAAGTCATGTCAAGTTTTGAGGGGTAACAATGGAGGAGGAACAATGTATTGCATATAATGATGGCCATCTTAAGAACATTGTTATAAAAACATTAATAATTCAAGGGTTTGTAGACAATTGTTAATATTTTGTTGTTATTCTAAGTTTAATTTGAAGTATTTAGTAATCTAAATAGTAAAGATATAGTGTTAATGTGTTAACACTTTCTGCCCCAGCCTGTATTTAACTTATAGTTTGTATATTCACGTGGTATGTTTTCATATGGTGAAATACATTCCAGGAAACCACACTATAATAGTGATTTGTTTCTCTATTGCACTACATTGTGTAGGGCTCACTCAGTATTTATTATCTATTGGTATTCTCTGAAGTGAGGAACTTTAAAATTAGATATTAGTAATACTCTAAGGTAAAATCCATAACACACTTTTTAAACAAAACTTCATTAAAAACAAAAGGTTTATCCCAAATAAGTTTCGCGTGATGACGCTTCCTCTGTAACCGCATACTAAGCGTGTAGAGTGCAATTTTCATAAGAAACGCCTTATTTCCTAGAAAAGTTTAGAGCTCATCTTTCACGTATTCATACGTCTCATTTCTTGCAACTGTCACTTTTGATATTATCAATTCCTAAATAATGACATTTTATGAATTTAGACAAAAAAAAATCTTACTAAAAGGTCCTTTGTAATTGAAATTGAACTGTAGGCAGCCAATTACCCATAAATGCACTACCTTCCAGCGCTTGTAGTAATCTATGTGGGAGTGGTGTGTTATAGAAGGGGTAACAGTCTCACATGATACCCGCCCCCCTTATTACAAATTCGTCTGTACGCTACTGAACAGAAACTCACTAGTGTTTGAGTCATTTAGACCGGTGTTGCAATGTGCTACATGCGCACCAGCCTGGCTGACAGTGTTTACCGGGGAATCCCCCCGACCGGCTTCTTGGTCTGGCACCTTATGTGGCCATGGTGCAGATTTGCCGGCGAAATGAAGCTGAGCTATACCAAGGTGGGGTTCAAAACCCGCCTCGGTGGTCACATGGTCTAACCCGTCATTCTGGATGCCGAGAACGTTGAGATCGGAATTCGAATCCCGGTCAGGTCTTCTGAGGGTGTTTTTTATTTAGCCTAATTGGCTCTTCACTTTCCTTTCATCACGCAAATGCAAACGAAATGCGGGTACACTTTCTTGTAATAAAATTCCTTTTTCATATATTTTCTATGTTCAACCCCAAGGCACCACACGTAGACTCCCCCTCCCCCCTTAACCCCGCTTCTGCCTCACAGCCCCACCTCCAAATAAATCTTTACATAAGTATTTGATTATTATTATTATTATCAGGTGTTCTGTCTTATGACAGGTCCATTCCTCTTGTAAGTAAACCTAAATCGGCAATGCGTCATGTCCTCTGCCTCCTCCTTAAGCTCCCAGAATTTTCTTTTTTCCTTCAAGTCATCTATTATTTGAATCCTCCTTCCTAAGCTACTTCTCCCCCTCAACCTTTCCTCCTATGACGTCACGCAGAAGACAGTTCCTCCTGAGAATGTATCCTTTCCAGTTTGCTCTGCGCCGAGGAATCACATCCAAAATGGATCTTTTATCACCCACTCTTCTTTAGGACTTCTTCATTTGTCAACTTGTCTTTCCACCTGATCTTCTCAAGTCTTCTCCAACACCACATTTCAAATCTCTCCAAGTATTTATTTTCCTTCTTCCTAAGAGTCCAAATTTAAAGATTAATATACGCATCTATATCTTATTTTTATAGGTGACCTGGCGGTCTAGGAGTAAGGTGTCAGACTTCTATACTGGCGGCCGGGGTTCAATCCTCGGTCCCGGCACAAATTTATCTGATTACCAAAACCTTCCTTCACCTCTGACAATACATCTTGTGAATGTGGGGAATGCCAGGCCTCCACCGTGGTTCGGATTCAACGTTAAGCTGTAGGTCCTCCATTTCATCTCACAATCACCCTACCATTACACATTAGTTTAAGTACGTATAACCCGAACGGGAAGTAAGACGCGGTGCTAATAATAATAATTATTTTGATAGGAAGGGGCATCTGAAAGGTCTTTTTCCTACTAGAAACATACTAGAGAGTTGGATTTTTGCAGGGAAAAACTTCCTTTCATACAGTTTTTCAAATTATTCCTGTTTAACGAAGAAACAATTAACAACATGGTTAGAACAAACATTTTCCCTCAGAGATTATTCGTAAAACTATGTACCTCTGTGTTTTCATAACAATAAAGTTAGGTTAAGCTATGTTGGGTGTGTGGCTTGCCGCAATCAAAGTTACATTTTAAAAACTACTTTGAGTAGTTGTGTTAACCTTTGTTTTCTTTCAGGTTACAATACCCTTACTCAGAAATGATGTTTGTATAGTCAGTTTTTATTGTATACTATTATATTGGTCAACAAAATGTAATGTGCACTTCGTTTGAACCTATAGGTGGGGTATTAATTACCCTGACCGATTATACTATGGTCCTATCTAATAAGCCACACCATAGTGTGAACTAAGCAAGGTGAGCTTGTATTTCAGGGTAAACATAGGGTGATCCGCGTATTGGGCATGTCGGATAAATAAAAAATTGAAAAATCAAAATAATCTAGCTAATCATCATGACGATAATAATAATTCAAACTAAAAATAAACGGCGTTGTTTCAAATGGTTTGTTTCCCCGAGGGTAGATCTAATTGAGGCTGTGAGCTACATCACCAGCACATGCAGGCCGGATGACGTGATGCACAAGCTGTGGGGGTTTCTAAAACAGTCGTTACTCAAGTGGTCACACGCTGATTTAACCCCATCGGGGTTTATATTTGGAAGGGCGTCAACAAACGGTACAGCCGAATTACACAGGCCACTTTCTAGGAAAGTTCTAAACAAAATCTCTCTTGACTTGCTCACACAAACAACATAGAATGTTAGTTATTTCCCTGTGATCTGGCGAGCATTTCGAATATTGTGTCTCAGGTTAAAGGTTATATTATAATAGCAAGTAAAACAATTTTTCGAAAATGACTCTAGTGATTTTATTCAAAATGGATTCCTGGGGAGCAAGATCGTACAAAAAAATTTTTTTAAATGGGGTCTGCTAGAAAATCTTTCTACACCTTCAGCCAATAAAAGTTTATATATTTATATAAGCACCAGCCGTAAAGGGGTTCATTCAATTCCAGGAGAGGGGACTAAACTCCCCAAATCAAACTTTAGAAAAATACATGCTAACTTTTCAAATAATAAAAATAGGTATTTAAAATCTACTTTTAATATTTAAAAAAAAATGTTGTGCGATGTTTTTAAGTTGTTGTTTTTTACACTACAACCTACTACCCGTCCGGGCTAATCACATTTTAACAACGTTAATGGAAAAAGGAATATAGGCAGTTAGAATCAAGAAGAAGTTTACCCGCATTTGTGTGTGTGTGAAAAAATGGGGGGGAAGGAGTAAGAAATAATTGAGGAAAAATCGTCCTCAATACACTGAGACAAAATATGAATTCCAATCTTTCTGTCGCCGACAAACCGTAATAGATGAGCCTGGCATTTTAGTCGATGTGATCATACATTACGGGCAATGTTTGTATTTTTCATGGTTTTGTTATATTATACTTTACCCAAAAATATAATCTAACATTTTCTAACAATAGAAAAATACTTTTCTGCTTAAAAAATATTCCGTAACCTTAGCTAAGTCTGTAGTGTCTGTGTACTGAGCTAAGGTTCGAGCTAGGGTTCGATTCCCGACATGGAAGAAAAGTTTATAATTAGTTAATTGGGGTTTCCCCTTTTCAAAGTTAGACACTAACGCCCGACAGCTGTGTGTTGTGTCTGTTCTAGATTCAAGTTAGTCTATAAGTCGTCCGCTGTTATTATAATCAGTTGATTCAGAAAGTGCACGTTAAATACTTCAAATAATATAATTTTTTCAATGTTTAGTCAACTAATTTTTAAATAACTGCAACAGTGGGGAAATGGTCCAACCTGTCATGTTGTATATTTGTTTGAGCGAATTTATTCTAAAATTTAACAATTAAATTAATAATATGACCCATTTTACTGACTCATTTCTTGAATATTTTGTTAAAACTCATTACCTTTAATGTAGTCAAATATCTAAAAACTAGCCGGGATTATGGACCCACTGACGACGAGATCGAGGTTCGAATCTCTATAGGGTGTACTGAAGGTGGTTTCCAAAAATGGGGTTCCACGTAAATGCGGGTACACTTTCTATAAATATAGCTTCCCTAACCCCTAAAACAATTAGTGTAGCTATTACATAAACGTATAGCCCGAACGGGTAGTAAGACGCGGTGATAAAAGAATAATTATGATTTCCAAGCGGTATTGGAGGGCTAAGGGATAGGGTGGAGGATCGGTTTATTTGATGTGTCACAGTAGCAAGTGCGTTACGCATGGGGAAGGTAGTCCAGAGAGCGACGCACCGGAAAATACCGCGCCATCGAGGGTAGACGTGCGTGTCAAACACTCCATGAGGTCTTCCCCTCAACTTGACAACACCAGGAGCAGGGGTCGTGGCTTGGAGTCGGTATTCTAATGAACACGAGAACCACCCAATAGTTTTATTGATAGGTGTTTATTAAGTGGAGTTGGGATTTTCTGATGAATACAACTGCTCAACAGCTCTCACTGATGGTTTTAGGTGTAAAGCTGGTTTTGTGAGGATTACAAGAACTGCTCAACAGCTCTCATTAGCTCTCATTGATGGTTTTAGGTGTAAAGCTGGTTTTGTGAGGATTACAAGAACTGCTCAACAGCTCTCACTAGCTCTCACTGATGGTTTAAGGTGTAAAGCTGGTTTTGTGAGGATTACAAGAACTGCTCAACAGCTCTCATTAGCTCTCATTGATGGTTTTAGGTGTACAGCTGGTTTTGTGAGGATTACAAGAACTGCTCAACAGCTCTCACTGATGGTTTTAGGTGTAAAGCTGGTTTTGTGAGGATTACAAGAACTGCTCAACAGCTCTCATTAGCTCTCATTGATGGTTTTAGGTGTACAGCTGGTTTTGTGAGGATTACAAGAACTGCTCAACAGCTCTCACTGATGGTTTTAGGTGTAAAGCTGGTTTTGTGAGGATTACAAGAACTGCTCAACAGCTCTCATTAGCTCTCATTGATGGTTTTAGGTGTACAGCTGGTTTTGTGAGGATTACAAGAACTGCTCAACAGCTCTCACTGATGGTTTTAGGTGTAAAGCTGGTTTTGTGAGGATTACAAGAACTGCTCAACAGCTCTCATTAGCTCTCATTGATGGTTTTAGGTGTACAGCTGGTTTTGTGAGGATTACAAGAACTGCTCAACAGCTCTCACTGATGGTTTTAGGTGTAAAGCTGGTTTTGTGAGGATTACAAGAACTGCTCAACAGCTCTCATTAGCTCTCATTGATGGTTTTAGGTGTACAGCTGGTTTTGTGAGGATTACAAGAACTGCTCAACAGCTCTCACTGATGGTTTTAGGTGTAAAGCTGGTTTTGTGAGGATTACAAGAACTGCTCAACAGCTCTCATTAGCTCTCATTGATGGTTTTAGGTGTACAGCTGGTTTTGTGAGGATTACAAGAACTGCTCAACAGCTCTCACTGATGGTTTTAGGTGTAAAGCTGGTTTTGTGAGGATTACAAGAACTGCTCAACAGCTCTCATTAGCTCTCATTGATGGTTTTAGGTGTACAGCTGGTTTTGTGAGGATTACAAGAACTGCTCAACAGCTCTCACTGATGGTTTTAGGTGTAAAGCTGGTTTTGTGAGGATTACAAGAACTGCTCAACAGCTCTCATTAGCTCTCATTGATGGTTTTAGGTGTACAGCTGGTTTTGTGAGGATTACAAGAACTGCTCAACAGCTCTCACTGATGGTTTTAGGTGTAAAGCTGGTTTTGTGAGGATTACAAGAACTGCTCAACAGCTCTCATTAGCTCTCATTGATGGTTTTAGGTGTACAGCTGGTTTTGTGAGGATTACAAGAACTGCTCAACAGCTCTCACTGATGGTTTTAGGTGTAAAGCTGGTTTTGTGAGGATTACAAGAACTGCTCAACAGCTCTCATTAGCTCTCATTGATGGTTTTAGGTGTACAGCTGGTTTTGTGAGGATTACAAGAACTGCTCAACAGCTCTCACTGATGGTTTTAGGTGTAAAGCTGGTTTTGTGAGGATTACAAGAACTGCTCAACAGCTCTCACTGATGGTTTAAGGTGTAAAGCTGGTTTTGTGAGGATTACAAGAACAGCTCAACAGCTCTCATTAGCTCTCATTGATGGTTTTAGGTGTACAGCTGGTTTTGTGAGGATTAATAGGAAATACTCAATAGCTTTCACTGATGGCTTGAAGGTGTGTGGGGATTAAAAGAACTGCTCAAAAGCTCTCAACGGTTTTGAGCCTTTTGAACCAAGGGTGGAAGTAGGGTTAAACCCTACCCCACCTTTTATTGCCCACAAATTATAAATAATAATAATATATGTACATCCCTGACTCACAGATGCTTGACAGGAAACCCTAAAGTGGTTTCACTTCCTACTGATGCTCAGAAGATGATGATATAATATTTCTTATTCAACCTTGTGATCATGTCAATGACTCATAGACAGTAGAAACATTAGTAATCGTTCAATTCACGGGAATCGCAATACAGTTACAAAGCCATGGTACTTTGCGGTGCAGGGGGGAGGGGGGGTTTGTTTGCAGGATGTGGGTTAACCTTTGCTTTGTATGATATGCATTTAGATAGCTAGATTTTGTAGATTAAGTTAGGTTTGGTTGGATCAGGGGATCTAAAAATGTTTGCACTCAAGTCTCACTTGAAGATTAAACGTTTATTTTTATTATTATTATTATTATTATTATTATTATTAGCACCGCGTCTTACTACCCGTTCGGATTATACGCACTTACGCTAATGTGCAATGGTAGGGCGATTGTGAGATGAAATGGAGGACCTACAGTTTAACGTGGAATCCGAACCATGGGGAAGGCCTGGCATTCCTCACATTCACAAGATGTCTTGTCAGAGGTGAAGGAAAGGTTTGGTAATCAGATAAATCTTTGCCGGGACCGAGGATTGAACCCCGGCCGCCAGCATGGAAGTCTGACATCTTACCCCTAGACCGCCAGGTCACCGATTAAAAGTTGCTAATCCTCACAAGCATGATAAGTTTCAAGATTTTTTTACTGTAAAAAAAGATATTAAACATTGATAAAGCCTCCAATACTGTTTTTTTTAACTTATTATATTTTCTGATACACATTTTGTTAAAGTTGCTAGATATTAAATATAATGAAAGTTTTATAAGTAAACTTTTTTTTCTTCAATATACGCAAATTTCACTGCAAATGTTAGCACTATCATCGTGTCATTATGGTCAGAGCCCTATTTGACAAGTCATAAAATTACTTTCAGCTGTATTTAGCTATTCATACTCCAAACCATGTGTTCTGTAGTTATTTCTTTTGACATATGATACCAAGTTCATTTTTGTGCAACCCAAATGGGTATAGAGATGTGGCGGAAAAAAAAATGTTAGTAATAAAATGCATGATTATAAAAAACTCATTTAAGATATTATTTAGAACATTAAAAACATTTGTACTAAAAGTGTGGAAAACTTTTTGATGTGTGTTTGTTTATCTGTTACAACTAGAAAAGTTATGTTAATATTAAAGGCCATATTACTTGAAATCATAAGTCAAATAATTGATTGTGTAAAATATTAACTTGGATTGTAGTCCTTTTCTCTTTTGCTGTCAATGGTTGGTTAGACAGGGAAGATATCTAAACTTGACCAGTAGTAGTCGATTTATAAAAGTGATGTGTTATTTGATTTTTAATTTTATATTAGTACTTTTACATAAGACATTAATGTGTTATTAATTTTTCTCTTTCTCTCTCACCCACACTTTATATATATATTAATAAGCACATCTTATTACCTGTTTATGTTAACCAAACATATGTACTAATTACGCTAATGAATTAGGGATGAGGATTGTCAAATTTAGTGGAAGTGTACTCGCATATGCATGATGAGAGTGAAAAACCATTTAAGGAAAAAAACCTTTATTCACTCAACTGGGATTTGAACCCTGACCTGTCTATTGTTAGAATGACGCCCTTGGACCAGGGATGTACAAACTTATTTACAGGGAGCCAAATGAAAAAAGATATATATATATATATAAAGGTGTGCCAAAGAGACTTATTTATTTTTTCTTCAAAATTCCTTTTAAAATAACATGATAAACACACATAGTAGACTGACATGAATAAGTTTAAATACATCAAGATTGCAAAACACTTAATGGCTCGGTATGTTTTTAATTTTTTTTCAGAATATTTATATGATGGGGTGTGAGATGAGTGAAACTGTGACATGGAAAACGACATAAAACACTTAAATTATCTTTCCCGTGGACCAGATTGAACACAGCGGCAGGCCGTGTTTGACCCATCCCTGCCTTAGAGCATACAACCATCGAAGCAAAGTCATATTTTATTAATTCAATTTACACAGGATGCACTGGTTACCTGAAGTGTGTACCTCACATGATGTCATTTTTAATATGCTGTCGCTGTCTACCTTCCTTGAGATGCTTCTTGTCAAAAATGGTCGCAGAGGGAAGGTTAAGGAGCTATTGGTCATAGTGAATCAAAACTGGTTTTATTGGAGAAAAGATAATAGTACTATAAAGAGCAGATGACAAAATTTATTAATGTAATGATAGTCATGTCTAGAATAAGAGTAAACACTTGGGAGGTTCCCTCATCTCCACCGCTGCCTTTGCACGACTGGTTGCGATTCTGTAAGTTAGTTACACGGAATATGTCTTCCGCCACTAAGTTATTTAGCATAGCAACATCAAACCTATGTACTTCCGAGATTCTACTGTTGACCCTCTTGAGCTGGATATTTAAATATCAGAAGAGGGTCTATTACCCCACAAGTCTAGTTTCCAATCAATCAATGGTTTATGCATCCTTTTTGGGTTACATACATCATTTTGAGCTTACTCGGGAATTACTAATCAATAATTTCATTGCCGACAATGGGCGGTCTATTTTGGCAATATTTACATTAAGAATGAGTAAGAGAGTTAAGTCATCTGAAAATACTACTGGGACGGTTACAATACCTTTAATTGGGTTTGTGAACACTACCTAGTTCAAATCAAATATATATATTTATATAATTATTCTGTATACAATTTGACTTTAATACCAGCATCTGTGGGCCTGTCTGATAAAGTTTAAACCTAGTTTGGTCCGAGTTTGCGGTGACAAGCTGGTTAAAGTTAGAATCCTTGCAGGGCGTTCTGAAGGTTATTTCTACTCTCCCTCCACACACATGTGGGTACATCTCCTCTAAATTCTAAGCTTCCTCATTTCTAATAAATCATCATAAGAACATTAACGCTGACTCTCGCTTCAGCGGCCGCATGGTCTAAAACTCTACTCTCGCAGTAGACTAGATTGCTTATGATAGGGAGATCCAAGTCCAAATTTTGTTTGGGTGTACTGAAGTGTTTTTTTTTCCACAATGGTTTTCCACTCTCCCTCCACGTAAACTTGGGCAACTTCCTATTAATATAACCTTCCTAATCCCTCAAACCATTAGCATAATTAGTACATAGTCATATGAACCAAACGGGTAGAAAGACCTGGCGCTAAAAAAATATCTAAGATTTAGTATACACAATCCATCTTTTTTTAAATGTTTAAGATAATGGATAGGAGGAATAAAACAAAATAGCTTATTAGAAAAGATTTTTTTTATTAAAATATATGCATTAAACATTGAAACTGCAGTAGAATTAACAATCTTAATAATTATCTACATAAAAGTTACTTCTTTTTTTTAAGTCATCAAAAGCTGTTCTAATGACAACAACAAAAAATGTGTATTAATTAATACAAACAGATGCTTTTTCAAGAAATTAAATTAAATAGTATTAATTACAAGTTTACATGAAATTTGAATGTTCTATCAATTATGCAGCGTCACATAGCTAAAAGAACAAACTATTACAAAACTTATCAAGAACAATCATCGAATAAATTAAAATGTTATTCACAAAATATAAATTTTCAACTATCCAATGAACATTATGGGCTAATGTATAGGATTTTGGTAAAAAAAATAATCTAATTTGTGTGGTTAAAGTTAACAAATCTCATTATCAACAGCATGATTTATTACATTTGGTTAAATCAATTATCTAAAAAAAAAAAAAACTAATAAGTTACAACATGAAATGTATTTGGCACATTTAACAGTAATTTAAACATACTTATGCATTCCAAATCAGTTTAAAACTGCCATTTAGGTTAAACCTATGTACATTATATAATTTAATACACGATCAAAAAGACAACCTTTAACTTACAAAAAAATAAATTACAATTACCTTAACAAATATTTCAGTTTATTTATAAATAAGAATAAACATTACTATGCAAGACAAATTTTCTCAAAGATACAACACACAGACCTTTTTTTTTTACAAGTAAAACAATCTTATAAACACATGTTATAGCAGTCAAAATCAATTTTTCAACATGCATAACCAAAAATCAAATGCCAAAAACATTTTCTCATAAATACTCATAACTTTTGCTTAGAGCCACATTTATATAATTTTTTCCTAGCAGCTAGCCACATTACAAACAAATTACTAAATAACAATGTTATAATTTATAGGAAAAACCCAAACTTTTTAACCTTCACACTTTCAGCACATTCCCTTAAAAACTGCCCTCCATTTAGCAACAGTGGGCAGATATTTTCATCACCGATGGGTAGATATTTTCAATTTTTTAAGCACTGATGTCAATGGGTCCTCCATTCATCTTGTGGGCAGTATAGTAATCAACCGAAGTCTTCCGGTAAATCTACGAGGATGAAGAAAAAACAATTATGACACCACTATTCGATTTTTGGTTCAATCAAGAAACAGTTTAACACAAGAAAATTCATCAATGTTTTGAAAAGTATTAAATACTATAAAAGCACAGAACCTCTTTGCGTGACCAACTTTGAGACTACTTAATTATATAAAACTTTTTAATTAGTTATAAGCCTCTTTATTTCAATAATTTATCGATATTTCCAGTTTATCTCGTGACCTTAACACTTAGCTTCCAATGGGCACTAGTGAATATCACTCACGAAGGGGGCGAAATGTTGTCTTTTTTTTTTATCACATCCTCACCTCATCCTCGTCAAAGTCAGAGTCCACCTCTGAGTCGAGGTCTGGTGTGTTGAGGGCCAAGGCACCCTTTTCGGCCAAGCGGTGGGCAAGTGACGCATCCAAACATGCCGCAAGCTGGTACGCCGTGAATCCGGAATATGTTGTGGTCTCCAGCTGCAGTCCATTGGGTCCTGGAGGGCAATCTTCAAGGAGGAAGAGAATCACTGTAGCGTTGCGACTCTCTATAGCATAGTGAAGTGGTGTACGCCCACTCTTGCCTTCCTGCAACAAAGAATAATTCATTTTAATAAATTGTTTTGCTAGTTTATGGTTATTTATTAGATTCAAATAACCTAGAGCTATCTATGTATCAGATTCTACCTTATTATCAATTAGTAAAGATTTGAAAATTAATATATCTCAGCCCATACTCCTAATCCGTTTTGACTGATTTTGAAGCCCTAGAGATGATGGTTTATCTTAATGTAATCTTTACTATAGTTTGTCATCCTATTTTTAAGCAAACGCCTCGTTCGTAAATGTTCCTCTAATCCCTGCATCCAAATGTTGTCATAAGTAACCAAAAAATTACAGTAAAAAACCTTTTTCTCAAAGTGTTTACAAAGAATTTACTTTTAAAGCACTTTAACAAATAGTCCCCAACATCAAAATCTTATTTTTTGTCAACACGGTTTTCCCGATGAAAATAATATCCAAGACTTTAAAAAAGGTTTTAAAAGAAATCTTGACCAGCAAAAAAGTTTCATGATAACCAAAACATTTTAAAACTCTGAAGACAAAGATGATTCTATTAGTCAAGAAAGTTCAGAAAGTGTTTTTTAGTTTAAAAATTTTTTTTTCACTCAAACAATTTTTGTTATTAAAGAGCTCTTAAAGAGATGTTTTAAAGGAGATGTGATTTAGTTGTTGGGGTTATGTTATTTTATCTCTTATTTCTACATTAAGTAGACACAAAAGAAGAAAAGAGTATGTATTATTCAGCGCTGCCAAATGGTTTCACAGTGAAATAAAATCGGCAGAGGGAATTGAGGGTTCAAGTATCTCCTCACAAGTAAGAATAGCAACGTATTTTTGTATTCGACAATTAATGGGCTAATAGCTAATTAGGCTATTAAAAAGTTAATTTGATCCCAGTTACATTTTTAAATTAGTTCAGAAAGAATTCAAACGATGGAGATGCAGCCTTAAATTTGGAGAGGTAGTTTTATATATGAGTGAGGCTGTCTTTCAATTATTCAATCCATAACAGAAGGCTACCATCCTTCCCCACATCGTATTCTATCTAATTGGTTTTATTTAGCTCGTGGTTAAGTTTTTTTTAATCTCTCGGCTATTGCATTTCGATGCTGATTTCAACCTCGTTAATTTTTGTTTAAGTTTTTTTCAACCTTACTAGTGGGGGGAGCGGTTGCGCAAGATCACCATGACCCTACCTAACCGGTGTTCCTTTCTTCCTCCCTCATGAAACATCTTATTGTAGTTTCCTAACTCCCTCTCCCCCACCTAAAGGGCTGGTCACCAGTCACTTGTCTCTCATCAGATGTTGAGAAAACATGCTCTTATGTCAACTTGACTACGCGACCGTTTGTGTTGTTTTTAAATACGATAGTATCAGATGATGAAAATACTTGGAAAGGAAATTGTCACGCAGTACATGAGATGCTGATTAGAAACATCTGGACCCCCCCGTGAAAGTTGATATAATGGCAACATTGAGACAAGAACGCTGCCCACAACTCTCAAGAGTTCCCAGAAAACGCAAACACTGTGAGAAATGTCCACCAAAATCAAGACCGTTAACCCATCACTGTAAATGGGGAAACACACATTTCACCGATAATCATATTTTCAGCCATGCAGGGGAATTAAACCCGGGACCCTTGGCTTAGTAGGCAAACTCGCTACCGGACAAGTTCCTCGAGGAGTGATTGACTAACGTACCGGACGACATATTGCAATGGAAGGGTGAGGTTTAAGCCGAAGTTTCAAATCAGTGATCGCGGACGACCAAATAACACCGTTCTTTGAGCTCCACTTTGTCCGGCCCTAATATCGCCTTGTTAACAGCTCGTGTGGTTGTGTCCTTCTCACTCGTTCTTCCTGCCGGCTGCGGGAATCCCCAGCCTGTAATCTAGTGAGGCCACCACCACCCGCTCCCGCATGAGACTCCCCCAACCAGCTGCACGACGAACTCTGGCTCGAGGTGGTCCGGTTACACCTCAAACAGCCTGGCCGGGAAATTCCGAAATATGTTATTTCTCTCTCTAAGCTAGCGCTGTGTCGAACTGTAAACGCCAGCCCAGGTATTGTTATAATATACAGCACGACGATGGACAGTGTTTTGTCACAACTCTGACATATGTAGGATTCTAGCTATTGGTTAAAGGCAATCCGCAAGAATGTCAGTAATTGGGTCATACTACTTCTAAACTAACTAATTCATATAGTTTTAAATAAAACCAGATCCCGTTATTATTCAATCTATACAATTAACTTATAAACATTTAATTCAAGTAAAATTATTATTATTATTATTACCGCGTCTTACTACCCGTTCGGGTTATACACACTTACGCTAATGTGTAATGGTAGGGTGATTGTGAGATGAAATGGAGGACCTACAGTTTAACGTGGAATCCGAACCACGGTGGAGGCCTGACATTCCCCACATTCACAAGATGTCTTGTCAGAGGTGAAAGAAGGGTTTGGTAATCAGATAAATCTGTGCCGGAACCGAGGATTGAACCCCGGCCGCTAGCACAGAAGTCTGACACCTTATCCCTAGACCACCAGGTCACCAACTAATTCAAGTAAAACCCAGCCAAAAGCATCGGCAGTGAGATTGGAGCCTCAACATTATAATTTGGTAGCCATACTAGTCCTGGTCTGTAAAAGCGACATGTCAATATGTTCCCTCACACCCTCGAAACGTTTCTTTGCTTGGTTCAACTATAGTAGCCCCATGGCTTCTTTGGTGCTGACTGACAGCTCACAGCTGACTTCTGACAGTCAACATTTAGTTATATACCTAAATTTTAACTGTCAGAAGTGACAGCTGCTAAACACATGTTTTTGCAGATCATATGGTTCGGCGTAGGGATACATAATTTGGTCTGGTAACTTTTCAAAGCTGTCAGTCAGCACCAAAGAAGCCATGGGGCTACTGTAGAGCAGGGCCATTGTGTGATCAGTCAAACTGCTACGCCTCAAACGAAACAAGGTAAACATCAAATACAATTTGAATATATTTTTAATTCGTATTTCATACGTTTCGGTGGCACTTGAGATCTTCCCCCACAACCGAGATAGGTTAGCTAACGTCCATTCACGATAGGTTTTTACCTGGATGACGGTTCTAAAGTCATATGTTTAGGTTTTGGGTTGCCAACATTTGTAAAAGATCACTGTTTTGTTATAAATGTAAATATCTTTAATTACCTGTTATATATTACATTTAAAATAGCGTAAACTTAAATTTTCTCATACTATTTTAATTTTTTTAATAATTTATTTTTATCCAACTCGAAACAATATTCTAAACATAATTAAAAGTACTTATTCTTCGTTTTGGAACGTTATGGATTTTGTGTAATATAGTGAATACATAAATACCTTTTAAAAAAGGCATCATATTTACTTGGAAAAGAGAAAATTGTTGCAATTTTTTATTACATACAATAAATGATTTTATGATTATTTTATAATATTTTGAAATATTTAACAGAATAAAATATTTTAATCAACTGCGTGGGTGCATCATTGTAAAAAAAACTTGTTTACCGCCATGTTCAACCATATGGTTTAAATTCGTCAGTCGCCATTTTGAAGCTATGTTCGTCAAAAGGTTTTGAGCTGTCATCCAAGTAAACTTAGGTCGTGAATGAATTATAGGATCGCACCGTCGAGAACCAATTCACACGATGAACGACAGGAAATATAACCATTTCAGTGACCAATGTTTTAGTAGAACAGAGAGCGTCCTCCGCCAGTATGGTTTTTATTACATCTTACTACCAGCTCAGGTTATACGCATCCACGAGTAATGTCCTTGTGGGCACAGTAATATCTACGCCAAGTTAACCTTCTATGTGATCCCTCGCCAGTAATGTCCCTGTGGGCACAGTAATATCGACGCCAAGTTAACCTTCTATGTGATCCCTCGCCAGTAATGTCCCTGTGGGCACAGTAATATCGACGCCAAGTTAACCGTCTATGTGATCCCTCACCAGTAATGTTCCTGTGAGAACAGGAAGATGGTCGAGTTAGCGATGTGACCATTCTAAACATCTGAGCGGAACAGGTGCTTTACCTAATAGCTGGCCCGCAGGCGAATCGGACACCCTACAAATACGCAAGTCATTGAGAAACTGCTGTGGTCTTTAGGCGCGCAACCAACCATATCTCAAGGTGTAATCTAGTCGACGTAGAGGGGAGACAAAAATGGTGTAATGTTACAAACAGGCTTTTTTGTTTTGTGAGAAAATTAGTCGTCTATAGAGATTTTATAGATGGCTTGATAGTATTACTTTGATGGGTTTTCACAAAACTATGCTAGTCTAAAAGATGTTACACTACAGATGAAAATAGTTTTGTATCTTTTAGAACCAGTAAGTTTTTTAAAAATTATTTTAGCTAAAGCCAAAATCTAGATTGGACTAGTCACTAAACTATCATTAATATAACTCCGACGGAGTTGATTTCTAATTCCAAAGGATAAAATAATGCTAAGCGCGATGCATCCTTAAAACTAAACAAAATACACAATAATTTTAACTCCCACACCCTTAAACTGACCAAGGTTATAATCCGTGAAAACAAGCTTCTAGAAATAACCACTTCCATCGGGAAAACACAGGCAATTTATAACAGATGGTCAATTAGGAATGGTCAATTAGGAATGGCAAATTCCCCAAAGGATAAATTACGGCTGTCAGGTTTACCCCTGGTAGTGTGGAGTTATAACCTGGATGAAGGTCATAAACTGATAAGGAAGGGAATTCCCGCCATTTCGTCAACCATGAAACGTTATCGGTCGAAAGACATGCCAACGTTATCGCCAACAGGCAAAATATGAGTTCAGACAAGGTACAGGAAGATACATTTTACTTAAGGTGCTTTTGTTATCTAAGCAGCTCAGTGAACCAATTCGTAGCAAGGGATGTTTCCAGAGCTGTACCGATTAAGGGGTTATGTTTTCCTACCCACGTCAAATAAATCATTTGTTTAGATTTGGCGAAAACTCTTAACAAAACCATAATCGCTTTTATAGTCTATCCAAGTAAATGTAAACTTCGTTCAGCAGTCTTAGCTTGAAGTATTTTTAGTAAAACTATGACCGTATCTTATAGGCTACGCCCAGTGTGTGACCTCTATATAAAGTGAACAGACATCTTCCGGCTACTTATAGCTGTCGTCTGCAAATTATTGTGTGAGAGAGAAGGGAACTTTCAGGTATTTCTATCTCTCTCTTACACATACTTACAAGGCTATGTGGTATTTTGACATCGTTCGCTAAATTGAATGAATGAGGATACATCAAGGTATGGTTGGTTAAATTAATAAAATGTGATAATAACAAGTTTTGAACAGCGTGACTATGTTCGAAACTCGTGACTAGTTAATAAGTTAGTGTGGGATAATATAGTAATACTTCCAACAGGCCTGTAACCTAAATCAGGGGTTCCCAAACTTATTCCGCTGAGGGCATCATTACAATATTAAAAAAGCTAAGTGGGCTGGATCGAAAAAGACACGCACATTATTATTATAATAGATATATGCTTTGCTGTGGTGGTCCTTTGCAAGGGGGGAGGGGTTGTTCGTGTCAATCCAGTATAGCATAGATATAACTCACTGGCTGCGCCATGGTGGAACCATGAAGTGTAAACGAAAGGAACATTATTTCACTCAGGACTTGTTAAACGATACAATCTATAATAAGATTGCCCGATACTTTAGCTAAGTTTGTGGTGTGTCCGCCTGAGCTTGGGGTCCCGGGTTAGATTCTAGGCACGGTCAAAAAAGGTATCACTATATATATATATATATCATTAGTAAAATTGGGGTTCCTCATTTCACAGTGATAAATTAACTGCCTGGGTTTACCTTGTAAGAAAATAAAAACTTTTTTTCTGTCAAAATGGATAGCATTATATTCAAAAGAGATCACCACCGATCACTTGATATATTAATATATAAAATAAGAGTTTTTTTTAAACTTTCATAACTGCCAGATGTGGTCGGTTCTCCATACCAGAATACTAAATATGTCACAATGGCGGCCGGGACGACGGACGTGATACAACACATCAAATATATTATTTCTGGATATTTTACCCAATTTGGAATTACAGGGCCACTTTTAATGGCCGTCGTAAACCATTTGTATACCTGTCCGTTCGATAAACTTACAGTGGTCTATAGTTGAATTTTTACTGTTACGATTGATTGCAGTCGCATGTTTAGACTTATATAGTCAGAGTAGACTGCGCTAGTTTCATTCCATAAAAATAATTGAAACCATCAAATAAAACCCCATATAAACATGTCAGCTGATCTAGTTTACGTGATATGAGCTACCAACAACCTTGAACAAAACTATGCAATTTATAATATGTGTGTGTGTGTGTGTGTGTGTGTGTGTGTGTGTGTGTGTGTGTGTGTGTG